>JAJIYU010007986.1:0-18520 GCA_030144865.1 Tinospora cordifolia | reverse complement strand
TATATAGGGCCCTCTTCCAAATAGTGTCTCTATCTTTCCAATGTGAGATTATTCCTTCCTACACATGCCCACTTTAACATCTCAACAAATGAGATATTTCATTCATGAATGTTTTTCCTTTACACATTACTTCTCTATGTATATTACCATCATGCTAAACGAAATATTATTTTTAAGAGTGCATCTAACTAATACTTTATACACATACTTTTTTTATATTAATATCATGCTAAAAATACTATTTTCTTATTCAAATAGAGAAGCATATATTTACCCAATAATTCTATTAATCAATGTATATTCCTTTATACTTCTATGCTAACTAATTAATTGCATACCAATGACAAATATATATATATATATATGTATTTATATATAAATATATACGTATATATGTTTTAAACTCAAATTTCGGTTATTTCGTCACTAAAATTTCAGGTATTACAATTATTACATCACTAAAATTTCAGGTATTACAAGGGAAGTATCAGATCGGTTAACTGACCAAACCTTGGTAGATTGAGCCAAATTTTGGTGGAGAGATCCCTAGATATGTCTAGAAGTTTTATACCAAATTTCAAAGCATTTTGGTTTGATTTAGTGGGTCAATTGAATACATAACTGACTGCTGGAAACATGCAGTCTAAGAATTCAACTTTCCTGATATCCCTATTAAAAATCATAGCAAACAATGTCCAAAAATTGTGAAATAAAATTTTAGTAACTTTTTGGAAAGAATAGATCAAATCTAAAAATTTTTACATAAATCCAACGGTTGGATTGATCACAGGAAATTTGGAAAATTTACTGCTAGGAAGTGTGAACCTAAAAGTTCCTATGATTCAACTGAAAATTCTGAGATCAACTTAGATGGGCAAAACTTTATGTATTCAGCTGAAATTTGGTTCCTAAGGATGTCTAGTTTATGTCTACCAAATTTTAGAGCGATATGATATGGATATGTGGGTCAAATTAGGCAAACGGTCACTACCTATAATACAGAATCCGAGAATACATAGTCCCTGAAATCTTAGCTAAAAATACTATCAAATGAAGTCCTGAAATCATGATTTAAAATTCTAGGGAAGGTTTAAGGAGTCTATAACAGCCTTGGAAAATTTGGTGCAAATCCGATGTTTCGATTGCATGCAGAAAAATCGGCAAGCTTACTGTGTAAGAGAGCAAAGAACCCAAAATTTGACTAAGTGTTGCGGTTTGGGAATTTGAACTAATTTTGACCCTTTTGACCCAATCTTGACTTGAAAGACCTATGTTGACCCAATTTGGGCACGGATTGACCTAAGGTGACTAGGATGACCGCATTGACTAGATTTGACCAGAATTGACTAGGTTTGACCGATTGACCGAAACGTCCCGGGTCGATCGAAACTGAGTTGGGATGGTGAGATTAGATATTGGGCCACTGTACGGATAGAATTGAGATTTGAGTTTAATTGATACAGATTCGAAAGAGTTAGCGAGACTAGGCCGATTGTCGATGGGGTATCAGTGCGCAGGACCCGAGGTGAGTAGTTTGACTCAAGTGTCTTCTATGATTTCTATTCCTTACATAAAACTTGTATGATATGTCATGGTTTCAATGGTTTCAGAAGATTTAAATACATCTGATTGGTTTTGAGATATTTAGATGTACACAGTAGTGAGACCAAGGGCTCGAGGTCCGAGCGTAGGGTCAGGGTACACGATGAGATTTGACTCGAGGTCCGAGCGCGGGGTTAGGGCGTATGGTTAACACGCCTAGCTTCCGACTTGCTCGAGTGACGACACTTGAGGATCAAGCGCGGGGTTAGAGTCTTTGAGAAGCATGCTTGACTTACAACTCGCTCGAGCGATGACCATAAGTTGGGTTTATTGAACTAACCTAGCTCGATACGTTTTTAACTATCATGGATTTGAGATGCTTTATGAAATTGTTGCACTATTTATAACTGTTTTCATACTATGTCATGCTTTTGGATGCCATACCATCTTTACTGCTCATGCATACATGCATTGTTTTAGTATAGTGGTTATGGATGACATGCTGATCTTTCTACTCACTGAGCCACGTGGTTTATAGGTTCACTACTCTATCACTATTTTAGGTTCTTCAGTGGCGGATAAAGGGAAAGGTGTGATGATCGCCTGATCCCCCTAACGATTCTTGTCCCCTTTCTTTCGATCTTTTGGTTTAGAGGTTGGTCACTCCTTGTCTGTGTATAAGTGGTCGTGTATGTATTTTGGACAAGACTAATATGTAATGAAATGCTTGCGCTTCGTGTATTGCTTACTTTTGCTCTTATGCATCCCAGTTATTCTGATATCGTCTGTTGTATGAGTTTTGGAAAGGGCTTAATAGTGGTCGGGCGAACTCGACTTGGTAAGAGAGTTCATCGGGCCACTGTGCCGGTCAGGCCGCCCTTAGCTTAGAGCAGGGGGTCCTACAAGACTTGGTATCAGAGCCTTAGGTTCGAAATACAAATGAGTGAAGAGCCTAGACGATACCAGAATAATTACGAAAGTAAGCGAACACCGAATAAAGAAAGGAAGGCTAGCAATCATAAAATGTATTTGAACATAACATACAACACTAGAAAACTTTTAGAGTCAGGTCTATTTTGAATATATGAATGACCAGCATTCCAATTTAAACTGCAGATAAATATGCCACCTCGGCGAGGTACAACACCACTTAGACGGGGCAGACCTCCGCTTGAGCTTAGGGAGTCGAAGGCACCACCACCCCCTCCTGTTCAGCCTGAGCTAGATTATATACAGAGACTCGAGGTAGTGATTAGGGCCTCTGATGAGGCTGCTCAGGCCCAGACAGCCTTACTGATGTAGAGGTTAGATCGGTTAGAAGTTGAGAGGCAGAGAACCGAGCCTTTTGTACAGCCTGCCCCACCTAAGCCACCAGTTGGGCCAGTAGTGGCACCTACAGCCCTGGCCCAAGACAGGTAGAGAGATGAAAGGGCACATACCTGGCTCTTCAAGAGTTTCATGGACCTACGCCCTGCGACATTTAGGGGCGGCATCAGCTTAGAGACAGCCGAGGACTGGTTGCTCAATATGGAGAAGAATGCTGAGACTCTACAATTATCTGAGGCAGATCGGGTTCTCTTCTCGACACACATGTTAGAGGGTGAGCCTGCTAGATGGTAGCGATCCATGAGGAGTATAGAGGGTCAGATCGTTACTTGGGCCAGATTCAAGGAGTTGTTCATAGATGCTTACGTTCCGGAGACTGAGAAGGAACGTAAGAAGGTGGAGTTTTTCGGCCTGCGGCAGGGGACCATGACTGTTAGAGAGTACACATATCGGTTCCTACAGATAGAGGCTTATGCCTGGGGGTTGATAGCTGAGCAGAGTGGGAGGGCCAGATTCTATTGATGTGGGCTGAAGGTCGCTATTAGACAGACGACTTCTACATCCAGGGCCCAGACTTTAGAGGAGGTCCAGAAAGAGGCCTTATGATACGAGATGATCGGATTGGATGAGCGACCTGAGGTTTTTGTAGTACCGAGGTGTGCATAATGTATTTCATGTTTCTACGTTGAGGAAATATCACCCCGATCCCTCGCACGTTATTGATTGGAGGCATATTGAGCTACGAGAGGACTGTACATTTGATGAGATGCTTATGGCCATTATAGATCGAGCTGCGAAGAGGTTGCGCAACGAGGAGATACCGATGGTACGGGTGCGCTGGCAGTTCCATGGTGCTGAGCAGGATACATGGGAAACAGGGGATTTTTTTATCCGCTACTATCCTGAGTTGATGAATGTTGTTCCTTGACATGTATTATCTGTATTACTGTAAATTTCGAGGACGAAATTTCTTATAAGGGGGGGAGGCTATGATGACCCATGTTTTGGTGTACAAAATTTTTGAGTTCGATATAAGTATTTTCAGAAATTTTAAATGAAATACATGAATTATCCTCAATTTTTCTAAATTTTAATTATTTATTGAAGAAAAATGAGAATAATGGGCAAAAATACAAATTTGAGGAAAAAATATATGGCATTATAAAAAAAACGTGATTTCTTGAGAAAAATAATTTTTGGGATTAATTATTGAATTTTTGAAATAATTATGAATTTTTTAGTGTAATTAATGAAATTTTTGGGATAAAAATGTGATTTTTGATGGATTATTCAATTTTAGGATAAAATAATGAAATAAATGAGAAAATGATATATGATTAGAAATTTTGATGAGAAATGGTGAAATGATAAATTTTAATGATTTAAAAAGAAAAAGCAATTTTTGGATATATATATATATATAAATATATATCCAAATAAAAAAATAAAAATGTGGGTATGAAAAAAAAAATAAAAATGTTAAAAGGGGGCCTGGGACCTAGGCGCTGGGCCTGGGCAGCCCAAGCCCCCAGCAGGTCAAGCCCGGCCTGCACGGGCTTCCAGCTCGGGCGTTAGGCGCTCAGGCCTGGCACGTGGGCCAGCCACGCGACCCCCTCCCCCTTCCTTCTTCTTCTCCCCTGCTTTTTCCCCTTCTCTTGACAAAAAAACCAGCAAATGAACAGTTTTTAGCCCCCGAAAATTCTAACGTCGGCAGCTCCACTGGGCAAGATTTATGTGGTGGACAAATGTGCACCATGTAGGCAACCCAAAGAGCCATGTGGATGGCCAAGTGGCAGACTTTTGTCATGCAAAGAGACCCTCCAAATCATGCAACAAAACCCCATTTTTTTGCTGGATTTTCATGTTTGAACAACCAAATTTCACAAGGTTCATTCTCATTCATCCCACAACCATTTTGAACGTTCTTGTACTTGTTAGAAAGTCCTTAGACTCCTCTTCAAGCTCCTGCAACCCTCAGCCACCATTGCACGACCGGTAGAAATGTAAAATAGCCAGGAAAACACGCTGTTGACAAGTTTCAAACCCAAAAAACTGAGAAGGGAGTGTCGATCTGAACTTAGAGCTGCTTGTTCACCATCCATCGGAGGTCCGTTTTGGACGTACAATAGCTTGTTGGTTGAAATGTCTACTTTAACTTTCCTTTTGTATGAAATAGCAAATAAACTGTAGAATGTGTCAAAAACAGGGCCAAAGTGGGTTGCTCACCAACTGTGATAGCAGTTTTTCAAAAAAGTAATGTTGGAGGCAACTTTGGACCATCAGTTGAAGTAGATAAGAGCATCAGATCAAGCCGAATTTTGGAGTGATTAAAGCTCACTTTGAGGACTACAAGAAGGTATAAGTTTTGAACCATAACCCTTTGTGAATATGTTTTTCCATGTTTGCCAATGTGCCTTGTCAGTTAGGATTCTAGGACTTAGAATATTTTTTGAAAAGAATCTTTTAGGCTTGCTATGATGAAACTTGAAATTGAGGGTGATTAGGGTTATGCTTACTTGCTGTTTTAGATGATACTTAATAGACTAGTGTTTAGGGATCTGAAACCTTTCAAAATTAGTAAAATAGACCCTCGGATCAGTGTTGTAGAGAAGGGAAATTAGGCACTTAAAACAACTTAGAAAACTTGGGAATTTGAAATCAGTTTCAAGACAGAGAAGTATCAGATCGGTTAACTGACCAAACCTTGGTAGATTGAGCCGAAATTTGGTGGAGAGATCCCTAGATATGTCTAGAATTTTTATACCAAATTTCAGAGCATTCTGATTTGATTTAGTGGGTCAATTGAATACATAATTGACTGCTGGAAACATGTAGTCCGAGAATTCAACTTTCCTGATATCCCTATTAAAAATCATAGAAAACAATGTCCAAAAATTGTGAAATAAAATTCAAGTAACTTTTTGGAAAGAATAGATCAAATCTAGAAATTTTTACATAAATCCAATGGTTGGATTGATAACAGAAAATTTAAAAAATTTACTGCTAGGAAGTGTGAACCCAGAAGAGCGATCTGATATGGATAAGTGGGTCAAATTAGGCAAACAGTCATGACCTGTCATACAGAATCGGAGAATACATAGTCCCTAAAATCTTACCTAAAAATACTATTAAATGAAGTCCTAAAATCATGATTTAAAATTCTAGGGAAGGTTTAAGGAGTCTAGAACAGCCCTGGAAAATTTGGTGCAAATCTGATATATAGATTGTCCGCAAAAAAATTGGCAAGCTTGCTGTGTAAGAAAGCAAAGAACCCAAAATTTGACTAAGTGTTGGGGTTTGGGACTTTGAACTAATTTTGACCCTTTTGACCCAATCTTGACCTGAATGGCCTATGTTGACCCAATTTGGGCACGGATTGACCTAAGGTTACTAGGATGACCACATTGACTAGAGTTGACTAGTATTGACTAGGTTTGACCAATTAACCGAAATGGCTCGGGTCAATCAAAATTGAGTTGGGACGGTGAGATTAGATATTGGGCCACTGTATGGATAGAACTGAGATTTGAGTTTGATTAATACAGATTTGAGAGAGTACAGCAGAACTGGGCCAGTTGTCGACGGGGCATCAGTGCGCAAGACCCGAGTGAGTAGTTTGACTCAGGTGTCTTCTATGATTTCTATTCCTTGCATAAAACTTGTATGATATGTCATGGTTTCAATGGTTTCATAAGATTTAAATACATCTGATTGGTTTTGAGATATTTAGATGAACATGGTAATGAGACCAAGGGCTCAAGGTCCAAGCGCGGGATCAGGGTACACGATGAGATTTGACTCGAGGTCCGAGCGCGGGTTAGGGCGTATGGTTAACACGCCTAGCTTTCGACCCACTCGAGTGACAGCACTTGAGGATCGAGCGCAGGATTAGGGTGTTCGAGAAGCATGCCTAGCTTACGACCCACTCAAGTGGCCAGTACGCCTGACTTACGACCTGCTCGAGCGATGACCATAGGTTCGGTTTGTTGAGCTAACCTAACCTGGATACGTTTTTAACTATCATGGATTTGAGATGCTTTATGAAACTGTTGCACAATTTATAACTGTTTTCATACTATGTCATGCTTTTGGATGTCATAGCATCTTTACTGCTCATGCATACATGCATTGTTTTGGAATAGTGGTTATGGATGACATGCTGATCTTTCTACTCACAGAGCCACGTGGTTTATAGGCTCATTACTCTATCACTATTTCAGGTTCTTCAGTGGAGGATAAAGGGAAAGGCGTGGTGATCGCCTGATCTCCTGATGATTCCTGTCTCCTTTCTTTCGGTCTTTTGGTTTAGAGGTTGGTCACTCTTTGTTTGTGTATAAGTGGTCGTGTATGTATTTTGGACAAGACTAATATGTAATGAAATGCTTCCGCTTCGTGTATTGCTTACTTTTGCTCTTAAGTATCTCAGTTATTCTGATATCGTCTGTTGTATGAGTTTTGGAAAGGGCTTAATAGTGGTCAGGCGAACTCGACTTGGTGAGAGGGTTCGTCGGGCCACTGTGCCGATTGGGCTACCCTTGGCTTAGAGCAGGGGGTCCAACAATTGTTGAGGTATACGATGACATGTGAATAAAACATTATGGTAAAGTATGTAACAATTAGTTACGATGCTTTTACAAAGCTCGTAATAACATAAAATACGACGACATTTGTAAAAGGTCATAATAAGGTTATATGACATCATTTAGAAAAGAAATGTTTTCTATATGATTTATACCTACTTAAAGAAGACGTTTATAAATAAAAGGTCGTTAATATACTTATATTATGACGTTTCTCAAAAAACGTCATATTGTGATTGTTGTTGTAGCCTTATTTTGTTGTACTGAAATATCGTCGTATTTTATGTTGTTACGAGCTTTGTCAAAATGTCATAATTGATTGTTACATGTTTTACCACAATGTTTTATTTACATGTCATCTTATACCTCAACAATTATGCTACAATTACAATCTAAATATGACGTATTTTGTAAAATAATATTATTAAGGACTTCTTACTATGAAAAATCTTCATTAAATATGTATAATTTTTTTAGAAGACATTTGTGTTGAAACGATGTCAAATAATATTATTGTGATGTTTCATAAACGTCCTAAATTTATTATGTAATGACAACATTTGCGCAAAACGTTCTAAACTTTTTTTAAAATTTTTATTACAACCATTTCTTAAACGTCCTCTTATACTTTGTCAAAATTAGTTACAATAACAATCAAGGAACAACATTTGTTCAAAATGTCATAAACTATATAACGATGTGTTGTACTACACGTCTTAATTTAATATGCATAAGACATTTATTACAACGTTTTTTCAAACATTGTACACAGATAATAGATTATGATTTATAGTAAACGTCCTAAAAATATTTTTACAATTAACATAAAAGATAATTTTTATTAATATTGATTTGTTATTTTAAATGTTAATAATTTATATGTATTTAAATATTTTACTACAAAAATAAAGATTTTAAAATTTAATTTTAGAATTTAAAAAGATATATTATTGGCAATAGTGATCATTTTGACCGTCAATAAAAATGCGGGAATAACATGTTACTAATGTAGGTATAATGATTGAATAATGTATTAATACTAAAATAATGCAGGTATAATGATCTAATAATGCAAGTATAAAACTGTACGGATGATAACTTTTTAATAATGCGTGAATAATGGCATATACCAGATATATCATGTGAATAATGCGAGTATAAATATGTCTCGGTAAATTTAAAATAACTACAAATAATGTTCATAAAAATGTAGGGATAACAATGGAATAAAGCGTGAATAATGATATAACCTATGAATGGTAGTATAATGTAGGTATAACGATCGAATAATGTGCGTATAAAGATGTAGGGATAATGATAGAATAATGCATGAATAATGATATAACTCTTGAATAGTGGTATAATGTAGGCATAACGATCGTATAATGCATATATAAAAATGTAGAGATATCGATCGAATAATGCATGAATATTAGTATACATAACCATTGTAATGTGGTATAATGTAAGGATAAATATTGAATAATAGGCGTATAAAAATGTAGCGATAATGATCGAATAATGCGTGAATAATGGTATATATAACCCGTAAAATGTAGTATAATGTAGGGATAAAGATCAAATAATGCACGTATAAAAATGTAACGATAATGATCAAATAATGTGTGAATAATGGTATATATAACCCATGAAATGTGGTATAATGTAGGGATAAAGATCAAATAATGTGCGTATTAAAATCTAGCAATAACGATCGAATAATGTGTGAATAATTGTATATATAACCCGTGAAATGTAGTATAATGTAGGGATAAAGATCGAATAATGTGCACATAAAAATCTAGCGATAACGATCGAATAATGCGTGAATAATGACATATATAACCCATGAAATGTGGTATAATTTAGGGATAAAGATCAAATAATATGCATATAAAAATTTAGCGATAACGATCGAATAATACATAAATAATGGCATATATAACCCATGAAATGTGGTATAATGTAGAGATAATAATTAAATAATACACTATAAAAATTTAGCAATAACGATCGAATAATGTGTGAATAATCATATATATAACCCAAGAAATGTGGTCTAATGTAGGGATGAAAGTCAAATAATAATGCACGTATAAAAATTACTCGATTGGTTAATATACCTTATGAAAAATGCATGAATAATAGTATAACTTAGATATATCATATGAATAATATATGTATAAAAAGAAAATCTTTTAACTGTCTGAATGATGCACAAATATATGTATAACTAAGTATAACATATAAATAAAGTATGAATAATCCAATCAATAACAAATGAATAACGCACAAATAATAGTAGAATATATGTATAACAAACCAACCGAAAATAATGCGTGAATAGTCATATAATGTAGGTATCACGACCGAATAATACATGTATAAATATTGTTCGGTTGGTAAATATACCTTACGAATAATGCGTAAATAATGGTATAATCAAAGTATACTATATGAATAATGCTTGTATAAAATATAATCGTTCAATTGCATGAATAATGCGTAAATAATGGTATAACACAGGTATACCATGTGGATAATGTGTGTATATAAAATGAATGAAATACATTTAACTTAAGAATAATGTGTGTATAAAACTGAGATCAGTGCTTCAGAATTGATCACTTGTAGCATTTTCGAATAAAATCGATATAATAAAGTTCACGTATGAGTAATATTATTCATAGATGATTCAAAAATTAAACAATCTGCCCCAGAAGACAATAAAATGACAAAATTCAAATGAAAAATAGTTGAGAGTGTTATAAATGAACCATAATCGTGTTTAAATGATACAAATCTGAAATATCAAAATTGGTATTACACATTATCCATAAAAAAAATTGTGATGCACATTAAGACAACCTTCTCTCATTCTTCACTTCTTCAAGACCTATTATAATTGGATCCTATAGTCAACATTTAATCGACCTAAACCTTCATCATCACTCTTGGTGCCTTCATTTTGCTTCAATCTACCATGCAAGTACAAATGAACAGCCACCTTTTTCTTGTAGCTCACCACATCAAAAACAAGTGAAATTTTCTTTTCGGTGGCAAAACATTCAACAAAATAAAATATAAAGATTCCACAATCACAATCAACTTGCACGGGTAGATTATTAACCACTGACACCTTGAATGGATCTTTCTCATGTTTATCCTTTGGGTCAACTTTCGATTTATAAAATTCAATCATATCAAGATATAAAGGAAGAATGGTGGAATAAGCTTTAACAACCTCCATTAATGCAACATCAACAATAGGAGTATGCAAGAAATTGTATACATATATGCAACCTTCATGAATACTGATGCAACCAAAGATCCAGTGGAACGTATCCACAACATTAATAGGGAAAACGATATAGTCAACATTAGACCATAGAGTGTTGCAGTACATATAACCTAGCATATACTCCATAATTACCATCTCTTCCCTTAACACAGATGAATCTTTCTCTTTTATGAATCTTCTATAGACAGACTACAACTTTTGATCGAAGAAGTTGTCTATCGTTGTACATTTGATCTTAATCGATTCGTAGTACTTGTTTTTCTTGCGCAAGTAATAGAACATAATATCCACATGCTGCCAACACAAAATTTATAAATTAGAGTAAACGATTTGGGTCATGAATAAGTATTGTATAAACATGAAACATTCAAAACATAATAAATATGTTGTTTGTATAACATCTCATAATACTGAAATAATAAACATAACAGAGTTTAAGAACATGTTATATAGACGATACTGGTATCATATCAGTATAATATGTATACAAAACAAAATAACATAGTTTAAAAACATGGTATATAGGTGAAATTGGTATCATACTAGTACAATATTTGTATACAGACATTGCAAAGTGTCAAAAACCCTATATATTGGTATTATATTGATATATTATCAATATAATATCTATAAGTAATAATATCAAATGTAAAAAATTAAACTTACAGAGGAGGAGATAGGCTGGCCTGGGGTGAACAGTGTGTAAAACCATTCCTTATCAGTGACATTAGTGATTGAAAAATCAAAAATTGGATTCAGATTGTTTTTACAATCATGGTAAATTTTATTTGACCTAAAAAAACATACACTTATTTTGGGCGCTTCAACCGACCCTTTTAAATCCACTCATCAAACTCAGCTACAACACTACTATTAGCCAGACGCATGGGCCAACCTGCCCAACTGGGCAGCCCACACGCCCAAACCTATCCCCCCTTTGTTTTTTTATTTTTGAGCAATTTTTGCATGATTTTTGGGTATTTTTCTAGGCTTTTTCCACCAAACACTACAAGAAATCACATCTACAACAACGTGCAATGTTCGTTGCTATACCCATACGACAACGTTCATGGCGATGTTGTCGATCAGGGTGTTGTTAAACGGCCAACTATTTTTAATAATGGTCATGAGCGTATTGTTGTAAAGCATTGTGTATCGGTCTAAGAGTGAGGTTACAACAACGTTTTCTCGTTGTTAAATGATTCAATCTTTTAACACATATTCAACAACTGTCACTGTGCATGTTGTTGTAGAAATGTTATAACAACATGTGCACATTGTGGAAACCCTAAGCTTTAGCAACGGTCACGAGCCTGCTGTTGGTGTATCAATCTAAAAACTATGGTTATAATAACATTCGCACGTTGTTAAATGCTTCAATCTTTTAATACATATTCGACAACGATCATCGTACCTCTTATTGTAGACGTGTTATAACAAGGGGTGAACGTTGTAGAAACCCTAACCTTTTAACCTTTCAACAACGGTCAATGGTTGTTGTTGTATGTCCATTACTTGACAACATGCATGTTCCCGTTATGAAAGCTCCAGTATTTGAACAACAATCGTCTGCACATTGTTATATCATGTGTGTCATGTTTCTGTAAATTCATAATATAAAATAAACATTATTAAATATTTGTCCTATCATTTCAAATGTCTCATTTACTATCACTTAAGAATAATAAATTTCATAGTAACAAACATATATAGAATCCATCAAAAAGTGTAATTATTATTTACAATAGTCTTATGTACTTTTTGGCCAAGCAATTGTACTTCCAACAGCATCACTCAATTAATGAATTTCTGATGTTGGTCTATATAAATCAGCATCTTCATTTACTATATTTACAACCCAAATTCTCCAACAATCAAAGCCTAGTGAGAGGCTATGAACTTTAGCCTTAGGATTTGTAGAAGAAATATTTTCTACTGCTATAACTTCTTCGTTTCTTTCATCTTCAGGATGTCAATTCAATAATTCGCATCTAGCATTCTCAGGATGCAATTTTTCTTGGGTGGGCTTGCTACCCTGTTGTGACTACATAATACATAAACAAATTAAAGATAATATAAACATTATAAGAATAAAAGTCTATAATCAAAGTTGGGTTTAAAATATAGTTTACTTGAGGTGTTTGAGCTTTTGAATGTGTCATATTTATGTCTCTTCCATTTGGGCTTTGAAGCTGTCGAACCATATCATAAAATATATTTCACTATATAAATTTAAGTAATAATTAAATCACAAAATAATAAACCAAAGAAAATTTTAAGCCTAGTTGTCACCTGTTGAGATTGCATTAAGAGCATGGTAGTCAATGCTTCAACTCTTTTCTCTAGTGTATCCATCTTCTTTAATTTTTCTTCAAGAGTATTTATCTTTTCTGCTTGATCTTGAATTATATTCTCTAAGACATTTACTTTTCCATTACTTTGAATTTGAGCATCAACCTTTGAAGGTGTTGCCCTAAATCCAAGTCCTCGAACTCGCCCATGATGCTTAGGTCCCAATACTTTAGCAATAACATCCTCATTTAAGTTATCTCTCTCAACTGAATTGGTGGTAGATTAACTAATGTCATTAATTTTTTCTTGCATTTACATAAAAACAAGTAAATTAACTTGATAACTTTCTATTGTTATATAATTTTAATATATATAACTACATATCTGTGACACCCCGAGCCCCCGGACCGGAACCCAAGTCCTCCTGCATGCGTCACGTGGGGCCTAGCACATAGACAAGCGCTCCCTTTAGCTTATCTGCTGTGCATGCGGGACATTTCACCTCTCCATGGGTCTGATCCGTCGGGAACCCGAGTTGTCAACCTCTTTTCCACTCACTAAAACCGTTCTCAATTTCTTTAATTGAGAAAAGCATGTCGATCTTGATAAACATCCTACTAAGTCTATCAACGAATTTTATAACTCAGAAAAATAGTTTCAAACACTTCACCGGATTTTCATAGTAAATATTCATATTGGAAAACAAATTTCTGTAGTGGAAACCATCAAAACCACCAACCCATATGACAGGGTTTAAGTAAAACTAAACATACACATGATATTAACCTCTGAAGGCAACATTGCCAAAATCATCTCAAAACTATGATCAAAATTAGGCTCACAAAGCCAAAAGTCCCAACAACATTTGAAAATGTACAACAATTCCAAAAGAAATATTTGGCCACACGGCTTATTCAAAATATATACATGATCTCTGAAAATTTAAACAAAAACAAAAGTAGAAGTCCAACAGTGAGCTCCCAGCGAGATCACCAAACAAACCCTAAATCAACGGTCAACTAGGGTACTTCACCTCTGCGAGTACCTGTAAAAGAAAATGGGGTGAGCTCGAGAGCCTAGTAGATCATCTCTATACATTACTAGCATTATATAAACCAGAAATCTAAAACATGCACACACTTTCAGTACATTAATCGTTTCAAACACTTGTTTGTTTTGTTATATCCTAAGACCGAAAGAGCTATACTCCCGGTGTCCCTCGGTGACAAAAAATCGATCCTAGCCGGCACCGTCTCGAGCTACAATACCATTCATGACCTGTCACGTCGTCCAAGAATAGGCGCAATGGTGTACAGCCAATGCTCGCCCGTCCGAGTAAACTCTTAGCCCTCGCAGGAGGCTTCATTAAGAACACCAACGATGGGATCTGGAAGATGTTGTGCGGCAAAGCTGGCCACGTCCACGAGTCGTCGACAGATGCCACCATCACCCCAGTACGTTGATTTATTAAATCTTAATTTAATATTCTTTAGTTTCAATAGATTTCATTCCATACCCAATCATCAATCAAGGTATCTAAATCATGTAGCAAATGACATAAATAACCAGACATTATGCCGCATATTCAAGTAAATACTGAAAGCATATAACCAGACATTATGTTCAATCATCACTCAAAGCATCCAAGCATTTTACACACCCTAGAATGCATCTAACATCCTAGGCTACTCAAACATCATGCCTTGAACTTCAAGCCTACATAATACTAGTGAGCAAGAAAATCCCGCCCACCTGATAACAAGGAACGACCCTTGCGCCTACTCGCGAGGATCATGCTCAAAATCCACCGTCTGAAATGATTAAACCTCTTCATTCAGTCCAAATCACCAAAAATCCTCCTTCAATAATAGTACAGAAAATCCCAAATTTTCATTTTTCCTCACAAAAATGCAAACTTACACTCAACGCGTTCCAAACTAAGAATAGAACACATTTAAAACTGACTACAACTTCAAAAGAGGAATAGGTTGGGTTTTATTACCTATCAAGCGATTTGCACCTTCAGAAATCCTCCAGATAGGCAAATTTCCTCTAGATCCATCTAAAACTACAATTAAATAGTTAAATCTTCCAGAATTCAGTTCTAAATCGATAAACTATTAGTTTAGAAGAAAGATCCGAGCTCATAGGGTTCCGAATCATTTTATTTCATCAAAACCCTAGTTTTTGATACAAAATCTGAATGAACCGATAGAGTTGAAACTTAAATGATTAAGAGGTTCAGATTCCTACCTTAGACCTTTAGCTCTTCCTTGAATCAACTTGGATCGTCTCTCTGAAACTCTGGATCGATTCGGGAAGTTCTGTGCGTGAAATGACGAATCACGAGCTTGAAACTGTTTAAATTTCATGCAATGACCGCGGTCGGCACTTTACGGACCGCGGTCACCACTGTGACCTAAGTTTTTCCCCGAAATTTGCACTGAGGACCGCTGTCTGCCTTTAGTAACCGCGGTCACCAGTGTGACATCTCGTTTTTTCCATGTTTTTCAATATTTTTCCCATTATCAAACATCTTGATTTATTTTATTTTTATACCATACTATATAATAGTCATTGAAAACATGTTTTCACACATTTTTATATTTATTTCATAATTTTTGAAAATTTATTTTCGAGTTGTGTGCATTTGAAAACCTTGGGGTATTACAATATCATTTGCTTTAATGATTTACTTACAATTGCTTCTTGAATTACTTCATTTAAAGGCTCATCATTCTTTTTCAAATGACCCTTTGTCCATAGATCTACTCTTATAACTGAATCTGAATTTTCATTGACCTCCTTCTAAAATATAGAAAATAGTAACATTTACATCATATATGCTTATGTAAAAATACAAAGAGGAAAATTAAAATGAAGTACGTGCCAAGACTATTACCAATTTATGCTCCAAACGAGCATAGCCCTTCCTACTCATTGTATGCAATAGCTTTTGACTAGTCCTCATTTAACTAAACTTTTTGCTTTTTGCCTAATAAAATGAATATATTAATAACAATGAAAAAGAAGTGATGATTCAAATTTAAAGTATATAAGAAACATACAACAAACCTGAAACTCTTCGGATAATCTTTCTTCAACAAAAGTATTATACTCTTTAGGAGACATCATATTGCTAGGCTTAAGATATTTGCCTACAAAGTTTCTATCTTTTTTCATTGTTTCTCTAATTGTTGTAGAAGCTTTGGACTCGTATTGCTTCTAGCTGTGTCCCATTTTTTGCAATATCATAGCCTTATTACACTCATTAACTACAAATCTTGTCAGATATGCACGAAAAAAAGGATAAATTAAAGAATCTACAAATAAATTATTAGAATCTCTTATGAATAAATAATTCAATTATACACATATCTCAATTAATCTCCAAAGTTGTTCTTTCATTTCTGGAACCACATGATGTCAATCTTTAATTACTACAGGCATATGCTCTCACACAATTACACCAATGTAAGATAATAGCTTCTCGGAATTAGTTGACACTGGCTGCCCTCTTTCATTGAACTCAACTTCTATTCTAGGAGCATGTCCCAAAACCAAACTCATGCTAGTAGGTCCACACTTCTTTGTTGTTGTGCTATCAGTCTCTATTGCTTTTGTACTACTTTCTGTTTTAGGTGATGATCTTGGTGAGTTGGAGTTCTCATTAGAAAGTCTCACACCTTCATTCTCAGAATGATTCATTGCAGCCAACATGGTTGTCCATTGCTTCTTAACTCTCTTCTCAACTTGTTTAGAGGACTTAAAAGAAATGCATTCATATATATAGAATTATTTGTCTTATAATATTCACATAAAATTGACCAAAAATGCATCATTATAAATATCACTGAAAATAAAATACTTACTTCACCAGCTTCTAAAGTCTTTTTTTTGTCATAGTGGCTATAAAAGATATAATACGCCTGTTGATACAAAATGCAAAGGAATTAAGTAATTACTTTAAATGCAATAAATAATTATCACATAATTAAAAAATAGGATTTAATATACAATCCAAGCATATAAACTCAAACAGAAATTCAAGAATAGCAACAAGAACAACCAAAAAAGAAAATAATAATAATAATAATAGAAGAACAATAATAGTTACCAAACCCACAAAGAAGACCAACCGTTACAAGCAGAGATTTTGTTCCCAAATGCCGAAGCAGATATTTCGTTCCCAAATTACCAAAGAAAAACAACAACAAATGAAGATTAACAGAAGAAAGACAAACAAAGAAGACCAATGAACTAAAATGGACAAAGAATAAGACTAACCATTACAAGTAGAGATTTCATTCTCAAATGCAGAAGCAGATATTTTGTTTCCAAATAACCAAAGAACAACAACAAGAAGATTAAGAGAAGAAAGATGAGTAGTGAAAATTGAAAAACTTAAACGCACAAAGAAGAAGATCGAACAACAATAACTCTGAAGAAGATGAGTATTCCCGCGTGATTTTTTTAAGGCGGGAACTGGTTTTTTTTTTCTTTTTATATTTTTTGTAGTATAATGTGACAATAATGTATGAATAATGCAAGTATAACAATTGTTCGGTTGTTGATACAAAAATGTGGGGTTAACATGTGAATAATGTAGGAATAACATGTGAATAAAATGCGGTATAACGTATGCATAATATATTAATAATTATGGAATAATGAAAGTAATGGTAGAGGTATAACATACCGACTAATGGATAATGCGTCAATAATAATATAATACAAGAATAATAACTGAATAATACGGGTATAAAATTATTCGATTGTTTTGATAAAAAAATGCGGGGATAACATGTGAATAAAATTCGGTATAAAGTATGTATAACATATAAATAATCATAAAATAATACGAGTAATGATATAATGCAAGAATAATATTTGAATATGCGATATTAAAAATTGTTCGATTGTTGATAAAAAATGCAGTATAACGTATGCATATATAACATATGAATAATTATGGAATAATGTCAGTAATGGTAGAGGTATAACATACCAACAGATGGATAATGCGTCAATAATTGTATAATACAAGAATAATAAGTGAATAATACGTGTACAAAATATGTTCGGTGGTGTTGGTAAAAAATGCGAGGATAACATGTGAATAATACAATGATAACATAAGAATAAAATTCAGTCTAACGTATGTATAATATATGAATAATCAATGAATAATGCGAGTAATGATAGAATGTTGGTATAAAATAGCAAGCGATGGATAATGCATCAATAATGGTATAATGCAACTCATTATTAACCATAATAATAATATGTGGTTTATTATTATTATTATTATTATTATTATTAATGCATATATAGTTAGCGACACTAAAAGAAAAAACAGTTTCTACGGCATGTCAAATAAGCCGTAAAAAGTATATAACGATATGTGGTCCTATGTCATCGTTCAATAAGTCGTGGTAAGGTTACAAGTATTAACGGCACACATATAACTTTCTACGAC
>JAJIYU010007985.1:0-18495 GCA_030144865.1 Tinospora cordifolia | reverse complement strand
ATATATTATCACCAAGACTTCCTATGTGCTCATTCTCCATGTCCCATGTGTCATGAATGAGTCAATCCATGATTTGGTTGGATTTGAATTCAAAAGTTATGCAAGACAATCTAGCATTATCTTCACCAAACCAAATTTTTATGGGATATATCCAAATATGATATATTTAATCTCTTCATTACTATCCCAAACGACATTCTTCTCTTCCTCAAACACCTCGCCGATCTTCATACCATTCCTTACATCAAAACACACAACAAACCACCAAGCTCAATTTTTTTTTTTTTTTTGTCGTCTTTCAAAAGCCAACAAGCAACCTACTTGTAACATCCTAAAAACTTATAAAACTTTTTGAATAATAGTTAAAGTAAATAAACATAAAATAAAATACTTGAAAATTATAAATTTTAATTTTCAGGGCTAAGAAAAATCAAAGACAAGTTTTTAAGGCCTAAGAGGTGAAATTTGACCTTAAGGGGTAAAACGGTAATTTTATCACCTAGGGATAAATGATCATTTCACCTAAATACTGACACACGTACACAAATAAAAGTGACTTGTGAATAATTCATACAAAATAGAACATTACTTGAAGACCTAAAAATTTTATTAAAAAAAATATTAGAATTTATTTAGTAAATTCAATAAAATCAAGTATATATATACATAGAGTATATTGTACATAAAATAAAATTTTATTAATAAAATATATAAAATTGGCACATAAAGTAAATCCAATAATTACAAATAAGATGTAATTTAAACAAGTAAATAAAAGTGTGAAACATTTAAATAAGTACTTAGAAAGAATTAATAGACAAAATAAGAAACAAAGGTATAATTAGTAGACCTAAAATAGTGTATCGTTGAAAATTGACATGGGGCAAGCTTGGAACATGGGAATGAAACCCTTGGACGTCCCATATGAGTTAAAAGAGGAGAAATTGGATAAAAATCAAATTCTAGTAGAGATTACAATGAAAAGAGTCCTAAATACACTCAAATTTCCTCTTATCCTTCTCAAACCAATCCCAACTCTTATCCAACACTAAAAGTGGCGCCTACCATATTTTCTCATCCCAAAAGTCGACATTCTTCTCTATTCTATTGACCTTAGTCGACCTCCCTAGTTAACACAAGAAGAACATCACAGAAACTTGAGATTTTGGGTCAAAAACTACCTCAAATCGATTCTACAAGGTAATATGCCACGCTATCTCTTCTTTCTATTCTTTTCCACTCCTTAGATGTTGATTTCTTTCTCCATCTTTTGTTCTAGTCGTCTTCTAACTTCAGCCATAGAGAAAAGTAATAAAAAAAGTGTAGATTACACGCATCGAATCACCAACAATCCATGTTATAACGTATCAACTTACACCATGATCACTACACCTTCTTCTCTTTTGTTTTCTCTTTCTTTTCTTCCTCTTAATTGGATCATTATTTCCATAAGAAATTTCTGAAATATTTTCCTAATTCCATCATCAAAACAGAAACGTAAATCAGTGCAAAGAAGAGCCAAGAACTCTCTTTTGAAGCATACTGTAACACTCCGTAACTTCGTGATCGTGCCACGTCGTGAGTGGATAGGAGATAAACAATAATCAGTGAATTAGAATCATGTACAATTTAAATATAGATGTAGACTATATTTAAGAGTAAATAAAATATTTCATAGCTCACTCGCGCTCGCGCGAAGGTGTGAGTGATACGAAAATGAAATATATTATTTGATCAAAAAAATAATAATAATAATAATAATAGTATGATAAAACTACATCGTATGTTTTATAGATATATATAAATAGCTGAAATAATTATCTGAGGTTTATTATGATTAGCGTAGAAAATAAAATACATTCATGTGCAGAATAGAAGAAATAGAGGGGATGACCACGAATAATGACTTTATTAAAATACATAAGCTTATAACAAAATTGACATAAATTTAAGAGATTAGTATATATATATAACCTTATACACTATGATGATGGTTAAATTAAAGAAAATATAGAGATATGAATTTATAATAAGATTGAATTAAGTTAACTTGATTAGAAAAAGTGGGTAATGAATCAGAGTTATCTGGTTGAGTGGGGCGGTGCATTGCAAGCAGAGAGATGTCCCGAATTGTGTGGATGAGAGAAGTGAAGGAAGAAGCTGGAAATGAGAAGAAGGGACGGAAGGAAAGAGAACAGAGCTATGATACTCTGTTATTGCTGCTGCAGGGAGTTGTTGTTGCATGACCGTAGTAAGAAACAAGAACAGAGGAATGAAGAGAAACGCCATGCAGAGACTATAAACAGAGATTAAATTGGTCTGTTGCCGTTGCTGTTATTGTTGTGCAGCTGCTGTGGCGGCCGAACGAAGAAGAAGAAGAACCAGAGCAATGATGCTCTGTTTGTGATGGCTGCTGCTGCTGTAGAATGAAGAGGAGTGGATGCTGCTGTTTCGGTGTGCAGGAACAGATGAACGAAAGGAAAAAACAGAGGAGGAAATGCTCTGCTGCTGGTGCCATAAAATGATGGAGAAGCGGTGTTGCTAATCAGAGAAATGAACAGAGGAGAGAACAGAGAACAGAGCGGCGTGCTCTCTTGCGGTTGTAGCTGCTGCAGCTATTGAACTTATGAAAAAAAAAAAAAAGACATAGCTGTCGTGCACCAGGAGGACGAACAAGATGAGTTGCAGAGTTTTAAAGAAAAAAAAAAGAAGGGGGGGTCGTGCAGCTGTGAGTTGCTGAATGAGAAGAGTGCTGTCGTTTCTGCATAGAAGAAGAACGAGGAAAAGAGCAACTTGATTGCTCTGTTCTAGACCGAGACGAAGGGAAGGATGATTTTGGATTGTTGGTTGAGCAGAAATAATGGAGGAAGGAATAGAGAGCAGCTGGTGCTTTGGGACTAAGAAAAGCAGCAGTCGACTATTGTTGCAGTGCATGTGGAGAAGAAAAACGAAGTGCAGCAGCTGATTGCATTTTTGTAGTGTTGTTGTTCGTTCCCTGCACAAAGAAGAGGTTGTGCATGAAGGTGACTGGAAACCAGGGGAACGGTGACCAAATTCAGGTGGAGCTGGTAACGGAAAAGAAGGAGCTGGCTGCCACCTGAGTTGGTGTTGCTGCTGCACGTTGCTGCCGTGGTAGCTGCCGAAAGAGAAGGAAACGGGACGCCATGACTGCTGGGGACGAAAACAGGGCAAAGAAGAAGAACTGGAGCACGGTGCTCTGTTCGTGTGATTGCTGCTGCAGAAAGAGAAATGAAGCAGCTGGGTTGCATTATAGAAGACGAGCAAAGAAGGAAGATTTGGAGCTGTTGCGTTGCTGTTGCTGTCTTCACCGTGGAACAGAGAAAGGAAATGAAGAAGAAGCAATGAATAGAGACCATCAGTTACACCGTGAGGAAGAAGAACAGGGAGGTAAGAATCTGAAATTTTAGTAGGCTTATTCACTAATGAACTATAATGAAAGTTATTAATCTAACTTGAATTTTAATAAGGAAATTATAGTATAGTTTACTACCAATATAACATGACTTGGAATCTAATATAACATAAATAAAGTGATACGAATAAATGAGAACAAATAAAGTTTTAATAAATTTAACTATCTTATAATTACAAAATATTAAGAGTTGAGGAAAAAAAATTAACTAATGGATCTTTCATTTATTCATTTAACTATTTAATTTTAGTATTTAAATTAAGATCATTAAATTAAATACTTATCCAAGTAGTTAAACATTTAAATTAGGAAATTAAATGAATGAAAATTGTTTGGAGTGATATTCGATAATAATAATAATACTAATAATAGTACTAATTTTAACAAAACTCTATTGATAGGAAAAGACTGGAAATCTTAACTGCGAACGAGACTAAAGACTGCATAAATAGAAGTCTTATTTTGTTCGTAATTAAATTAATCACGATGTTAATAAATTATTTAAATCGTGAAGATAAGTTATTATGAATCTAATTAGAAAGAAATGAATGGTAGAAACTTGAAATGTGATGACGATAATTTTAGTTTTAAAGTAAAGGTTTAAGTTAAAAGAATTACTATTTTCCTACGATATAAACATGAAAAGGAATGGCAGATTAGGAGATTTGAAAAACTTGAAATTGTTCTATCTTAATTATATGAGATTCTAAGAATGTACGAATAACTCGAAATTTGCGAAAGTTGATATTTAAACCTTATAATTAATTTAGGAACTATTTAAGTTGGAGAATGTCATAAACTAGATTGAATATGAAGAAGAAATTTAGAAGATTTTGTTTATTGCTAAATTTCATATTTGACAATGCGATAGTGTCGGATTATTCAGAGGAAGGCAAGGTCGCCCTGAGGAACGACAAAATCAAGTGGGCGTGACTTCCTTGCTCATCTGTATTATATGGATTTAAAATTCAAAGCATTTGTGTGGATAGTTCTAGGTTATTAGAAATCTTATTATAAAATTGACTGAATTCTTTGGAATGCTTGTGTGATGATGCGATTGAATAGTAACTCGTTCATTTCATGCGCAATTATTTCATGACATGCATAAATAGAGGAAATGCATTGGGTAACATTAGATACTCATTCTGACTATCATGTAACTTGCATTCTATAGCATTGGTTATTTATTCGGACTACTTTTGCATGGTATGCATTATTTGAGAAATTATTCAGTAGATTGTGATATTGTGTGGCATTATTGATGCTTGTCTATAGCACTAAAATAAGGCAATGGTTTATTAAGAATCCACGTACCAGTACGATTGACGAGCCTGAAGCGGATCGAGGTGGCATCTCCTATATGTCACTGCTTGAGATTGTCGAGTTACAAGGCAGATCATAGGTATTCCCACCCAGAGCTGATGGTGACAGCTCGAAGTCTTTGGGAGATGGTATGATTCATGATAAGTACACTCTTTTAGGCTGTGATGTGAGTGTCGATTGATTTAGACAGTTATTGGAACCCTCTGAGATTTGATTGGATCACAGGGAATACTGAGAGGCATCTCAACCCTCTTCTGGTCTTAGACTCTGACTAAAACAAACGAATGTTTGAACGCCTAATGTTTGAAAGTGTGTGTAATGTTTTAGATTGGGTCTGTATAATACATGTGATGTGTAGGATCGATCCACTGAGCTTTTGAGCTCACTCCCACTTTATTTTTCAGGTACACGTGGACTTAGAATACGGACACATATGCCAGAAGACTTGCACTTTGGTTGTACACCTCACGGGGAGGTAGTCTGGGATAGGTGGTATTTGAAGTGATATTTTGTTAATCTTTTGAAATGATTTCTTGTATCTATTTGATCTTAAATTCAGTTGATTAAATTGTGAATAATATTTCACATTAACATTTCTGTTTTAATATCAGTTTTAAGTATTTTCGCTGCATCATTTATGATTTATATTGAGAAATTATCTTGATCTATTGTTTTGTATCAAAACATCTATATAGACGTTGACTTGAGAACTATTGGTTATGAATTAGTTTTGAAGAAAAAGATTTTGACAGAACAAATATTTTAAGTAGCATCTTAATCTTCATCGGGTGACGATCCACACGTGAACGGAGGTCCGGTCAAAAATTGGGGTGTTGCACATACATCATTAACGGGACGTTCTGGGCAACGATAATAAGGTATCTTATTCCTTTCTTATGGTCACTTTTTGATTTCCAGCAATGAATCTTATGATTTAGAGGGTTACAAGTCTATTGAAATATGAAAGGTTGAAGAAAATAAAATCTACATAGGAAAAGGGATCAAATATGCATGTATGTTCATGAAACTAGTAACTATGCATGATGCATGTAGAAATTAATGATATATATGGTAAAATGATGTTAATAAAGTGTTATTTGATGAAAAATCAGTGAGTAAGGTTGCTGAAAAATTATGAATATAGATGCACAAAATTTTGAATTTTAAGGCATGATGATAAAACATATAAACAAGGCATGTATGCATGATATAATTAGGGTATTGACATGTTTAAGTGACAATTGAGTGTAATTGCAAATTTGGTGAGAGTTCCATGCATTTAAATGTTAAAAAACCAGCAAGGTAGCTTGCTGAAAACTGATGGTTAAACATGCTTAAGAGGCTAGAAAGGGGTGTAAGACTTTAAT
The DNA here is from genome assembly GCA_030144865.1 of Tinospora cordifolia. NCBI lineage: Eukaryota > Viridiplantae > Streptophyta > Magnoliopsida > Ranunculales > Menispermaceae > Tinospora > Tinospora cordifolia. The sequence continues at coordinate 12,372 of JAJIYU010007985.1, read as the reverse complement.
ATACATCAAATATTGAGAATATGCATACAAATCATGAAAACGACTATGATTTCATGCACATGACACATGCTGGTCATGGCTGAATATTTAATGGCTTTAGCGGGTTTTTAAAAGGTTTTAAAAGTAATTAGATAGTGAGTGTTTGCAACACCCCGCCTCCTGAGCCCCATCGTCCACGTCATCTGACGTTCTAATTTTCTTTGATCAATAATCTTGGGTCACCTCGGGAGACGAGCCTGTGATACATTTTCTTCTTCTTTAACCCACATCCATGAGGGTTTCTATATACAATAGTCTATGTGCAAGATAATTCAAGGTATCATAATTAAAATCCTTCATTTATTTATACTAATTAAACTTTTACAATGAGAAAATAAATTCAGAAATGAATAAACAAATTGATTTGGGTCTATGTGCCCTGCATTGAAATAAATAAAAATTTTCAATAAATAAATTTCTTCCTGAGCTGATTAATTCCCTATGTGAAAAATAGGGGGTGAGCTAAAAAGCCCAGCAAATCATTCCATCTATTTAATTCATTATTTCAACCAAAAAATACAAGCATATCGAACACTTTCAGGGATTAATTCGATTCAAACAATATATTATTTCTGTTGTAAATTAGACCGGAAGGAATTAACCTCTATGTTCAAGATCTAGGGAGAGAAATTATTTCTGTAACTCAAATCCTTCTCTGTGGAGTGGGATAACACATGAAACTCAGTCTACTTTGGTGTCAACCCTGATAGCCAGTCAAAAAGGCTGGTAACACACACGGAGAATATCCATCCCCGTGTCGGTTCATGGTTGAGATCATTGTTTAATCTTAGTTATGTGTGCAATAGCGTAGTAAATGAACATTTCAACAATATTTAAACACTCAAACAGTATTTAAACACTCAAACAGTATAACATGATCATTGACTTTCGATTTTTTATATAGAAGATCGTACATGACGCAACTATAGAGCATACTCTCTTCGTCATAAGCAGTATATTAATAAATGGTAGCTCTAACAATATAACATTCACATTGACTTTCGATTTATGATGTAAAAGATCGTACAAGATGCAATTACAAAGCATACGCTCTAGGTCATAAAAATAATGCATAAATAAAAGAATTCAACTTAAAAAATAAAAACAAGCAAGCATTATTTAAATCAAAATAATAAATTAAAAGAAAGGGAAAGAAAATTACATCGAGATCGCTTCCTAAAATTGTGTAGCACTTCGTTGCTACTACTTAACTATCATCTATCAATTTATATATATCTATAACTATATATCAATCTATATTAAATGCTTAGTATTAACATATATCAATCAATAAAAAATGAATATACTAATTAAATTAATCCTGTATAATTACGATAACTTAATTAATCCTACTATATACTTAGTGTAAATAAATTAATATATATATGCATGTGGTTATATAATGTCCACATATGTACTTCAACACCATTTAATTAATCAATTAAATTTTATGAGTCTATCTTAATTAATTCAAAATAACATATATCAATCAATAAAAAATGAATATACTAATTAAATTAATCCTGTATAATTACTATAACTTAATTAATCCTACTATATACTTAGTGTAAATAAATTAATATATATAAGCATGTGGTTATATAATGTCCACATATGTACTTCAACACCATTTAATTAATCAATTAAATTTTATGAGTCTATCTTAATTAATTCAAAATAACATATATACAAGCATCAATTAATAAAATGGCACACGCTAATATGTACATGTGTCTAAATCAATTAAATCGCATACAAAATAATTTGGGGTATTACAATGTTCATAATTGGAAAAAAAAAGGTAAGTTAAGTTCAATTATCGAACATGGGGAATAGTGCGTACTAAATACACTGAAAAAGTGAATGGTGCACTATGTGTTATGTTTGTTAAGAAATTAGTAAATTTATGGTTTAAAAATATTATATGATGTTCAATTACTAAAAATAATTACCTTAAATATTTTAGATTGAGGAGTCACGACATTCGAGTTGACAGTGTACAACAGCAGGAGTTGAGGAAGTGCACTGACAGGTAGAAATGATTACCGTGCTCTTTCATATTATTTTAGTTTTAAATATGGAATATGATTGTATGCTTAATTAATTGAATACAACATGCTAGAGTGTGATTATGTCATTATTGTAATTGATTGATTTCATGCATGAAATGATATGTTGAGTGATATGCCTTATATATTGGATAACATGTGTTATAATTGTGCGCATGTTGAATTTATGTTTTCACAATATTTTGGTTATGTGGGGAAAGTAGAAGACATTGAGCATGCTAGAACTTGATCTTGTTAAACACTTTAAGATCACTGTAATCAAGAATTAAACCACGTACCGGCTCAGTGAGTCACAATTGATCACTGTGGGTGTTCTCAAATTATGAAATTGATATTATATTAAAAATGGAACACTGGGTTGGACCCTAGTTTCTGAACATTGGATGATGGGCATGACCCCTCCTTGTCATTAGCATTGGGTGCTCGATATCTTGATGAGAACAACGAAGATGGTCCTTTGGTCAGAATGTCAACTGAAAAATAGTTGAATTGCTTGAAACGTCTAATGTTTGATAAGTGTTTGCATATTCTGTGTTTTGAGTTAAATAATGCTTGAGATGTGTTGTATATGATCCACTGGGCTCTTTAAGCTCACCCCATTTCTTATTTTTCAGGTACCTAGTAGTTGAGCATTGCCATTGATGAGACGAAATAGAGTGTAATTAGTGGTATACCTCCTTGATGAGGTTGTCTTAATCATAAGTTTATTATTGTCTTTAGTTATGCAAGTAGTCAGTGAATCTCCCTTTATTTCATTTATTGAGTTGTTATTTAAAATAAGGTCATGAGGCAAGATGTCAGTTTGATTATTATTGGGTTAAATTGAACAAATATGACATCCCACGTTTTTTGTTATAAACCTATTTGTTATTCATTTATTTACTCATATGATCTTGTGGGATGTGACCTGGTGGGACTAAGAGATTTATTATTGATGTGGAAAACAAGTAATATCCCAATTCTCGACGATGTAATGTAACAAAAATGAACATGTATGTGTATGTATTTCTAAATATGAGATCAATGTGGAAATTGTGAATGTTTTGGGAGTCGAGGTGTTACATTACTACTATCAACTCTTCATATGTTTCAAATATCTCCATTAAATCTTCAAGTTAGGCACACACATAAGCCTCAAGGACGTTGTATTATCCTTTATATTGACACCTCGTTGCACCTCCTTCTCTTCACTATTGCTTTCTTCTTTTTCTTCCTTATTGTCAACCAAAAAAATCAGCCATCAAATAGTTACAAAAACTTGCATCACTTACTATCTTCTTCACGCTCAAGACCTATAACAAAAGACCAACAAAAAAACTCACAAAAACACAATCTAAGAATTGGTTAATATATGTAGAATCATCCAAGAATTTACATCAACCGTTCCTCTATTCCATGCCTTCAATCTTGCACCAAATTACACACCCTTGACACCATCAAGACACCCAAGAAACCCACAAGAATCAGTCAAATTATTAGCCCAAAAATCATTCAAGAATTAGCCACTCAAATCCCAAGTTATACATAAGAACATGACCAAAAAAATTGTAGCAAGTGTTCACAATAGAAACAATCACCTATTCTATTCATTCTTGTCCATTTTCTTGCATTAAAATTGAGTGAATTCCTACCATCATTTACATCATTCAGGACACTTTTGGTTGCCTAAGAAACCAATGGCAATTAGCCCAAAATTAAACCAAAATTATTATTTAGAATGTGTTATGCAAAGGGGACAATTAGTTCCAATTTTGGAATCAGCAAAGAGGGTATTTTTTTTTTACCTTTCTCCTTTTTCGTGCACATATACATATTAAACTAATCATATTGGGATTAGAATCATGTTTATAATATTATTTTGCATAGAAATAGACTTTGATGCATGAACTATGCATTAAATCATGCATATGTTTATAATATTGTGTAAATTTGTATTTTCACACCTTTCCATAGAAAACAATCTTAAAAAGGCAAAATGATAATTTTAGCACTTATAGGTAAAGTTGTCATTTCAAATTAGAAGTCATATTAAAAGTGACCCATAAATAAATAAATATATATATAATGCAACTCTATGCGATTACCATAAATAAATAAATATATATATATATATATATATATTAAATAATAAACTCTAGATAATTAACACATCAAACCTGCCTGCAAGCCGAGCTTGCCAAGACACTGTTAAGCCTCAACATACAACACCATATCACACATTTCCAAAGTAATCATAAGGAACGCAGAAGAAATTTAACACACAAACATTAATAAGAACTTGATATTTATCTAAAACGGGTCATTATAACATGTGTAGCAATGGGAGTGACTATCCATTATATACAAGCTTTCCTCACCCCTATACATAAGTTCAAACCCTCAAAATACAATAACAGAAAGGGAAATACAAAGCAATCCTACCAAAAAGAGTAAGGGAATGCAACTCTATGCGATGACCACTCATTTGCCCTTATCCGCTGCTGAAGAACCTGAAAAGTTAGAGTAGTGAGCCTAATTGTCCATGGCGGCTCAATGAGTAATGCAGTCTAATTCAAACTTAAAACATGTATTCCACAATTAAAACATGTGCATGGATGCATAAGCAATAGCATTACGCAAGTGAATGCAACAGTAAACACAATTTAAATTCATAATGCAGTCGTGCACCTTCATTCAAAAACAATTAAATAATGAAAACATTCATCGAGGCTCGCAAGCTCTCCGAGGCAATTAAAAATCACTCGAGCAGGTTGCAGACAGTTAGGCGCATCGTGATGACTTCGATTAGGTCTTATTTCCATTGTCATCATCATAACGACCAACCATGACTTATTGTCGTTGCCTTATAGTGACGGCCCGATTAGGCCTTATTGTCGTTGCCATCATCATAGGCCCACAGAACCCCCTGGGCGGGCACTCTGTGCTAGGTGGTCACCTCTCGAGGTTGTATGAGAAACCGACACAACTCATCCTAACCTTGTACTCTCGGACCTCAAGACTCAGTGCACTTTTCGTTTAAAACCCATTTAAAAGAATGTAGATTCATCACAATATGTAATCTCATTGTCATAATGCACAGAATAACAAGCTTTAAGAAATAAGTTAAAAAACACTACTCACAGGGATGCTTCGCTCCCGGCGCTCCTCTCGCGACCGGTCGTGTCCCGCTAGCACTTGGTCCTTCGAAATCGATGCAACTTCTTAACATTAACATGAGACTTGGCTCACTCTAATTCTACATCATTGGTTAATCAATTACTTGACCTAGTCAAGAATAGTCCCCTGTATTCGTTCACCTTGCCTTAGTTACTAAGTCAATTTGATTGACCTCAGTCAATCTTGGTCAACCCTAGTAAACTTATCATTTGCTGACTTAGCTGGTCAACAGAGTCACACAGGGTCAATTTTGGTCTTCATGGAGTCAATTGGGCCAAAAGGAGTCAATATTCCCAATTTTCCATTACTTAGGCACAACCTTAGCCTATGACCCTCTGTGCAACCATTTTCTCGATTTTTCTGCAGGCAATCCGTTCATCGGATTTGCACCAAACATTGCAGAACTGTTCTAGACTTCCTAAAGTTTTCACAAAATTTTAAATCACAATTTTTGGACCCTATTTACCAGGGTTTCTAAGCATGATAATAGAAACTGCATAGATCCCGTATACCCTGTGACAGGTAGTGACTGTTTGCCTTAATTGACCTACCTACATACATTAGAATGTCCTGAAATTTGGTAGGAGACTTCTAGACATATCCAAGGATCTCTCCACCAAATGTCAGCTCAAACTACCTAGGTTTGTTCTGTAAATTTTATCTCAGAAATTTCAGCCAGATTGCAGGAAATTTCTGGGTTCATAGATTCCACTATCTTTCTAGTGTTCTTCTCCCTCATTAAACTACTATTTCATGGGTTGTTTCTTGTGTTTAGTTGCAGTTTACAGGTCATCACACATCCATTAATCACAACCACTTCAAATCAGTAACATGCAACATCAAAAACATGTCTATCATTCCATCAATATTCTGCTATATTCTAAAGAACTCAAGAAATTTGTTCTAGCACCCTACAATCATGGCATATTTGCAAGTGTAACAAAACACATCCACAAGAGTTCAAGGTCAAGTCTTTATACCCTTCTGGAGTCTCTACTATCGGGTCTACAATGCCTCTGGTCCAGCCCAATGGGTGCCTTTAGGTGTCCCAAATATGGCCCCAAATTTGGTCTCAAACTGTTTCTGTCGGCACTATTGTAACAGTATGTCTAACAGTTGGCGACAGTGACTTATAAAACACATTAAACGATTCAATTTCTGGTTTCTACCACTTGGACACTTGAATACTCATGATAAGGAGTAGAATGATGGACTTTTTACCTCAAGGACGTGCCTAGAGTGGTTCAAGAGTGAGCTTTCCCAAGGTTGTTCCAACCGTCTTTGTTACACAGTTGTGACAGTGAATAAGTAATCAACTTCAAGGGTCCTAAAATCATGTACAAGGCCCTATTTTCTACTATCTAACTCTTGGGGATCAAAGTACATACGAAAATGAGGAGAGTGAACAGCTTTACCTCCAAAAAAGAACTAGAAATGGCCAAGGTCCAAAGCTTCAAAGGTGGTTCCAACACACACTTTCTGGTTTTTCTGGGTTTAAATAGTGTGGACAACCCTCTTCTTAATGATTTCTGATTCAGACGGCTCCAAAACTAGGCAAACCACTTGTGAAACTTTGTAGGTGATGGTACAAGCTTCAAATCAAGCTATAGTTTGCTGGATTTGGTTAAGAATTGAGGAAGATCTCAGCTGGGAAAGTTGGCTACAGAAATCTGAAATTTTTGGACTTTGAGCTCAAGGAAGCCATTTTGTTGCATGGGGGTGCTTGCTTGGCAAAGATGTGGGTGACACATGTGGCTTCCAGGTGGCACTCAACCTCACATGCTGGATGCCCAGTTGACAGCTTTCATTGGCCAAAATGGAGGCCATGAAGTGATGACAGAACCATGGATTACAAACCATGAGCTCCCCTGGTTTTTGTTGGAAAATCTGCTAGAATTTAGTCAAAAATCGGCCAAAAATCTCCAAAAAATGCACAAACGGACAAAAAAGGGGCTAGTTTGATGGATTGGGCGCATGGGCTGGCCCATGCTAGGCCCGCAAGGGAGCGCGCGGCTATCAGCCCACGCGCACAGGTCGGGCCCCAGGCCCGACCGAGGCTCGGCCCGTGCGCCGAGCCTAGAGATTTTTTTTTATTTTGGTTTTCCTTTCTTTATATATACATATACACTTATACATACATGTATTTTATACCAAAATTTTGCATTTTTTCTAAAATTATAAAATTGTTTAATTCATCATTTTTCATCAGAATGCCATTATTATACACCATTTCATCATTTATTCAATTATTCTCTTCAAAAATTGAATAATTTCCTAAAAATCATATTTTTCTCCCAAAAATTTCATTTATCATTTTAAAAATTTCATGATTATTCCAAAAATTCATAAATCAATCCTAAATGTCATTTCCCTCAAGAAAACACATTTTCCTAATATTTTCATGTTTTTCTCATTAAAATTGTATTTTCTCAAATTATTTTCATTTTTTTAATAATTAATTCAAAATTGAGAAAAATTAGAGAAAATTTTGCATTTTCTCATTAAAATTTTTAGAAAATACATGGAGTACATATAAGTCGGATCCGTTAATCCGATTTTAAAAACATGGGTCGTCACACACATTAAACAAGATTTTCTACAAATAGGATGATAACAAGTGTCCCTACAAGAATTGATAAACAGGTCATTTAGATGATTAAAAAATGTTGGGTCAAGATTAAACATCTGAAGTGATCCAAATTAACAATACATGACCAATCAAGAAAGGCCATATGTGTAACGGAAAAATTCACGTGTGTAAAAATTCACTCATGTGTATCTTTATAGTTATCCACACACGGGGACGCCACCTACAGAGAATCTAAATTTGAAAAAAAAAATTATTCAGATTTAAATTTAAATCTTGGATAAATCTGTTAAAGATATAAATATAATCATATGCATTTAAATAATTACATATATATATATATATATAAATACACACATATGTATATACATATATGTACATAACATTTCCTAATATATAATCACCAAGACTTCCTATGTGCTCATTCTCCATGTCCCATGCGTCATGAATGAGTCAATCCATGATTTGGTTGGATTTGAATTCAAAAGTTATGCAAGACAATCTAGGATTATCTTTACCAAACCAATTTTTTATGGGATATATCCAAATATGATATATTTACTCTCTTCATTACTATCCCAAACGACATTCTTCTCTTCCTCAAACACCTAGCCGATCTTCATACCATTCCCTACATCAAAACACACAGCAAACCACCAAGCTCATTTTTTTTGTCGTCTTTCAAAAGCCAACAAGCAACATACTACTATCAACTCTTCATGGGTGTCAAATATCTCCATTAAATCTTCAAGTTAGGCACTCACATAAGCCTCAAGGACGTTGTACTATCCCTTTACATTGACACCCCCTTGCACCTCCTTCTCTTCACTATTGCTTTCTTCTTTTTCGTCCTTGTTGTCAGCCAAAAAAATCAGCCATCAAATAGTTACAAAAACTTGCATCACTTACTATCTTCTTCACCCTCAAGACCTGTAACAAAAAACCAACAAAAGAACTCACAGAAACATAATCTAAGAATTGGTTAATATATATAGAATCATCCAAGAATTTACATCAACCGTTCCTCTATTCCATGCCTTCAATCTTGCACCAAATTACACACCCTTGACACCATCAAGACACCCAAGAAACCCACAAGACTCAGTCAAATTATTAGCCCAAAAATCATCCAAGAATTAGCCACTCAAATCCCAAGTTATACATAAGAACATGACCAAAAAAAATTGTAGCAAGTGTTGACAATAAAAACAATCACCTATTCTATTCATTCTTGTCCATTTTCTTGCATTAAAATTGAGTGAATTCCTACCATCATTTATATCATTCAGGACACTTTTGGTTGCCTAAGAAACTAAAGGCAATTAGCCCAAAATTAAACCAAAATTAGTATTTAGAATGTGTTGTGCAAAAGGGACAATTGGTTCCAATTTCGGAATCAGCGAAGAGGGTAATTTTTTTTACCTTTCTCCTTTTTCGTGCACATATACATATTAAACTAATCATATTGGGATTAGAATCATGTTTATAATATTATTTTGCATAGAAATAGACTTTGATGCATGAACTATGCATTAAATCATGCATATGTTTATAATATTGTGTAAATTTGTATCACTTTATGTAATGTACTTAAAATTCAACAAAATTTTAAAACGAATAATAACTAATTTTATAAATAATCACATCATGTAATAAACATACAAAATACAGGGTTGAAAAGACTTTGCCATAAAAACACAAAAAAAAGGCATAATTTTGGCTTAAGGACCTTGGGAACGATGTTTGACACTTTTAGGGTTTAAAATAGTCACTTTACCGTTAATAGTGAAAGTGTCATTCTATATCAAATATGGTTTATACAAGTTCACAGTAAATAGTACATGAGTATTATACTCACTAGTGGACGTTCTAGACAATTTTGACCACAAAAGGACAAAATAATAATTTTATCACCTATAGATAAAATAGTATTTTTACACTGACTATAAAATGTAAAAATTCAATAAGATATAATATTTATGTAAAAATAATTATAAATGGCAAAGCTAAAAGTTAAGTGAAAATTTAAAAGGATTTAGATTAACAATAATTTCAATAAAAATATAAATTGTTATAGTGTATAGTTAATTATTTGACAAATAAATCATATTAAATTGGATTGAAACAAATGACAATCAAATGTGGGTTGTCTCACGAGAATAAATGACACTAAGGACCATGGGAACACAATCACTAGGGCATCCATTTAGGAGGGACTAAAAATTTGAAATTTATACTTTTAATTTAAAAATCAAATACCAAGTTATTTTTACCACAATACATGGGATTCCTATTAAATGACTTAATAAGAAATATTCTTTCTTAACTGCATGTCAGTTGCATAGCAAACTAACATTAGAATAGGTAAAATGTTGCATTTTAGAGTAAATAAAGGAGAAAAGAAGTAAAAATTGCATAACTAGCAATAGTTGCATGTAGTTAGGGATTTGCATTGTTTAATAGCTTTTAAACCATGTTTTTCTGAGTTTTGATATTCTTTTATGAGAAAATGATGTCTGGGAAAGGAATTAAGTGTATTGCAGGATACAGATTGAAACACAAAGGAAAAGCGTGTAGAAGAAGGCAAATCAGGAAGGAAATCATGAGAGAATACCAGTAGACCGCGGTCCATCAACTGAAGACCGCAGTAACAAAAGACAAACCAGATCAGTACATATTGCACTGGTGACCGCGGTCCACACTCTGGTGACCGCAGTCACCAGAACGTGAATTGCACAGAAACAGGCCCGACCGCGGTCCACAGAATGAGAAGAATTTCTGGGTTTTCGCACAGAATAAATGACCGCGGTCATGGACCGCTGTCCTTCACTTGAATATCGAGAATCTCGTATTTTTTAGGGTTAATTGAGTACGGGTATAAAAGGAAAAAGTGTGATTAGCAGAGGAGGATCCCTAATTGGGAAAGAAACAACTGTGGCTGCTAAAGAAGAAGAAATAGTGTTTTTCTTTGAAAGGATTAAAGGAGTTTCAATTACAATTTGAGTATGCTTGATTTCTTATCTTTATCTTCCCTGATTATGTTCTTTTCCATGTCTAGCTAATTTAGTTTTACTGTTTGGGATATAAACTCCAATGTATACATGGTAATTTCATCAGTTTAATTGATTTATCTGCACTGTTCTTTATTTGTTTATGCTTAAAGCTTTATGTTTACTGGCCATAAGCGTAAAGAATTCAAGATCACTGAATTAACTCGGGAGAGAGGCTCGGTGAGAGGTTATAACAGTAAAGACCTAGATCGAGTCATTGATCAGAAGATTGTGACTGGATCTAAGGGAGATAGCACAGGAATTCTTATTTGAATTCACAGGGTCGTTGATTGAACACCTTGGAAGAGGGTATTGAGAAACACCTTTAGTGAAAAAATTGGAACACCTAGGAATAGGGTCTAATTTACAAGTGCAATAATCATAGTGTTAGTACATCATAATTCCAAATAAAATTACAGAGCATACTATAGTGTTTATTATCCCAAATAGCCCTTTTAAACATTGCTACCTAGTCAATTTAATTTCAGTTTTATTGTTTTTGAGAAATTAAAGTTCTGTTTATACAATTGCTTATCAAACTAAATTAGACGTCTTGATAAAATTAAAACCAACGCTAGATTGGGATTTAATTTACACTAACAAGTACTTTTTCCCTGAGGATGATATCCGGTCTCACCGGTATTACTATTGCGATCCCGTACACTCGCGGGGTTGCCAACAAGTTTTTGGCGCCGTTGCCGAGGAAAAATATGGTGTTAGAGTTGTTAAAACCAGTCGAATTTGGTTCGGTCTTAGTCAAAACAATATTTCATTTTATTATTACTTTTTAACTGAATTTTTTTTAGTAAAGACCGCATTGAATACACTTGGTCTGTGTGTGTGTGTTCGAGTTTCAGGTTTGCATGAGTAAACGCCCGGTTGATCCTTACGATCCAAATTTGCTGAAAACCATTAATCATATTAGATCGGAAGCTCAAAGGCGAATAGCAACAATGGCTGACAGTGGATGTTCTGGTGTGGGAAATAACAGAGATGAACAGCATCGCGAGGCACCATTGAGAGACTTCTTCAAACCAGTCTTGAACAATAACTACTCAGGCATAGAAAGGACTCCTATTAATGCAAATAACTTTGAGCTAAAGCCATCTTTAATCACCATGGTGCAGCAGCAACAGTTTGGAGGCTCAGCACTTGAAGATCCTATGGCTCATCTCAATTCATTTATGGAGATGTGCGACACTGTTAAGATGAATGGAGTAACAGAAGATCAGCTGAGATTGAGGTTGTTTCTTTTCTCGTTAAGGGACAAAGCTCGAAGTTGGTTGCAAACGTTGCTTCCTGGTAGTATCACTACTTGGGAAGAAATGAGGTAGAAATTTCTGCAAAAGTATTTCACACTTTGTTAGCTACCCTGCAAGTGTACGAGATCGCAATAGTAATACCGGTGGGACCGGATATCGTCCTCAGGGAAAAAGTACTTGTTCGTGTAAACTAAATCCCAATCTAGCGT
>JAJIYU010007984.1:0-18494 GCA_030144865.1 Tinospora cordifolia | reverse complement strand
GATCTTTACCAACGTTAGTGTTAAAGAAAATTCAATCACCATTAGTATTCCCTGAGGACGATACCCGGACTTTCCGGATATTACTACAAGCGATCTCGTATACTTGCGGGTCCGCTAACAGCGACAAACAAGTGGAAGATCAAAATGCACAAAAAAACTCGATGGCTGCAACATGTAAACTTCCTTAGTGAGATTCCCATTGAGAAAGGCATTATGTACATTGAGTTGCTTGATAGTCCATTGAAATGTGAGAGCAATAGTAAAAACAATGTGGATAGTTTGAGGCTTCACAACTGGACTAAAGGTCTCAAAGTAATCAAGACCATAGGTTTGTTTGAAGTCCTTAGCAACCAAGCGAGCCTTGCAACATTCTAGAGAACCATCAAAATGGAATTTAAGCTTGTAAACCCACTTGCAACCTATAAAAGACTTCCTGAGAGGAAGTGGAATCAAGGACCAAGTGCCATTTCATTTTAGAGCATCAAGTTTAGTAAGCATAGCATTTGCCCAAGCTAGTGAGGACATGCCTTTGGAAACACAAGAGGGTTCTGTAAGGTTTAAAGAGGAGGCTGAGATAGCAACACAAGCTTTGGTTTGAATATCCCAGACTTAGTACGAGTGAACATGGGATGAAGGTTGTCGAGGGTGGGGTGCATTAGCTCATGCAGACTAGGAATAAACTGAAGGGCCACAAGTGAAGATGTAAGGGAAGAAGTGCGGGTCGCTGCTAAAACACTAGGGAAATAGATGTCGAAATAGGTGTTGAAGGAGTGGAAATAGACGCTGGAATCATGGCACCAAGTGTTGGAGCAAAAACAAAAATAGTAGGCATAGCAGGGGAAGACAAGGAAGGCGTTGATAGAACAGGTAGGGGAACTATGGAAGGTGAACCAGTGATAACATTAGTAGTGGTGGTCAAGGAGACAACTATTGGGAACATAGTCTCATCAAATATAACATGCGTGGAGATGTACAACCAGCTAGAAGAAAGGTGAGAACAAAGGTAGCCTTTGTAAGAGGTGTTGTAGCCCAAGAAAGCACACAAGAGAGATTGGGGTTCAGTTTGTGTCTCGTGTATGGCTGCAGGTAAGAATAGCGGGCACCCCCAAATACCCCGTAAGTGATCAACATGAGGTTCCTTTTCTAAAGTAGAGCTAAGGTCACTTGTTGAGCAACACGGGCATCAGCAGGCAGTTAATCAGGTAGACAATAGTGAGAAACACATAAGACCAAAATGATAAGGGTACAGAGCTGTGAGTCAGTGTAAGGTGAGTCCCATCTTCACAATGTGCCCATATTTACGCTCAGTGTGACCATTTTGTTCCAATGTGTATGGACAAGACATTCCGTGATAGATGCCCAAGGAGGCAAGTGTAGATGTAACGGCCTAAAATTCACTACCCTAGTCACTTCATCTTGATATCTATGTGAAATTGATTTCTTACTATCGCATGGAACTGAGTGACATACTTAACGATTTCATTTTTAGTACGTAGCAAATAAAGCCAAGTGTAATAAGAATAATCATCCACAAACAAGAGAAAATAATGAACACCAGTTAAAGAAATGATGGGGGCATGATCCCAAATATCATAATGTATTAATTCAAAGGGCTGTGAAGCATGTGACATAGACACCGAAACGATAGTTTGTGAGTCATGGCAAGACAACAGGATTTGCACTTTGAAATTGACAAACTAGACAACAAAAGTTTAGAGGATAAGGCAGAAACAACACGTAGAACATTATTTGAGGGGTGACCTAGATGATGGTACCAAACTTGATAAGAAAAAGAGGCTGGATGCAGAGCATCAGGTAAAAAACGAAGCACATGTTCATGAGGAAGCGCCAGAAAGTATAGCCCATGCTAAAGAGGACTTGTCAGTAGCACTTGCTTCATTGCACTATCCTTAACACGAAAATGAGTGGGATGAAACTCAACAAGAGCATTATTGGTAGCACAAAATTTAAAGAGACTAATCAATTTCTTAGAAATAGTAGGAGCATGTAAAATATGGGACAAAGTTAGGGGCGAATTGGTGATTAAACCAAAATAGAGCGCTATGGTGAGAAATGAGAAGAGACATACCATTCCTTACCACTACTTGATCGGATCCCTAATAGATAGTGGGATGATGTAGAGAGTTGAAGTTGGGTGTGAGGTGATGAGTAGCACTAGAATCCATGTACTAGGTGCCATCAAAAACTGTCTCCGGGTAGCTTGAGCCTAGAAATAAGTAGCCAATGAAAATGATGTTAATTGTTTTGCTAATTGTGGATAGGAGGTGGTGTTCAAATGTTGGTAACAGTTGAGGGAAATATGCCCTTGCTTTCCACAGATTTGACATCAAGGCTAGTTCTTTGAAGGTCACCAATCAGCTGTAATATCCCAAAATTTTGTTAGATAATTAAATAAAATAATAAACTTTGAAAAAACCATGGAAATAACAGTAAAAAACATATACAACTTAAGGTATGAAGGGGTGGGCAAACTAGAATGAAACACACAAATTTACAACTAAGCAAGTTCTAGTTACCATGGTAATCGAATGCACTATTGCGGTAGTGTGTTCCTGCCTAGAAAACCACGTGAAAACGACATGTTATGGTTACCACGGTAATGTATTTTCACTACCTCAATAATATGTCAAGAACTGCCCAAAAAAGATTTTATAAAGTTTTCAAAACGACTATAGTTTGCTTCTAATGCATGAACAACTTCTCAAATTAATACTTGCTAATACTTGTGAGGAAACAAGTAAAGTAGATAGAAAAGGAGTAAGTAAAGATTGTTACTGAGGAAAGGAGTTAGTAAAGATTGTTACCAAGGAAACCACCCCAAGAACTTCCTACACTCTATCAATTTGAACTCTATATAAACCTAACATAAACATCCCATTCTCCTCAATTAAGTAAGTGTGAATAATTTCTCTTATTATTTTCCTAGCCTTCTTCTTGGCATTCTTTCATTCCCTTTTTTTTTTCCACACAACAACTATAGTTGTAGGAAGGAGGAAAAGCTAGGATTCTGCATCATAGTAGCAAGAATACACTACTGAGTGTTCTTTTGGAGAAATCAGATGATTCAACAAATCCAAGAAGGTATAACGACCGTATCTAAGTCTGAAATGCATGGTTCATGGTCTAGAATTCAAAGTATTAGAATGCCAAGGTCATGGGAAAGCAAAAAAGGGGAGAAACATACATTCCAGTTTTCGTGTTGGTTGTCATGGTGGTGATCACCATTACTGCGATAATTCCTTCATCTTATTCTATTTCTGCAAATTTTCCTTTGATTACCATAGTAATGCCACTATTTTCTAAAAACCTTTTGGTTACTATGGTAGCCCACCACGGTAGTGCTCCTGCATTGCTTGTTTCTCACTTATGCATTCTGGTTATTGTGATAATCCATTCCTCTATCGTGATGCATAGTACTAAGACCATATTAAGGACTCATCTAGGGTGATATTCTTGCACAATTAAAGGCCATATTAGATAGGAATCATTATGATATGATTCAAGAATGTTAAAAACACAATGATCATGAAAAATAATGTATCGAATCTTAATCTTCAAGGTTGATGGCTCAAAGAAGGATTGGGATAATGACACCAAAGACAAGAAGGAACTAAAGCTTTGAGATGGAAATGACTTCTAAATTTTTAACTTATTATTTTGATTCAAGTAATGTATGCATGTATGCTTGATTAGCCTAGGAAAATGACATGAACCTATATGATATGCTTTGGAATATGCATGCCTTGAGATATATGATAAATGTTGAAGCATGAGTACAATATGTGATATCATGATCAATTAATGCCTTATTGACATGCTTAAGATTGCAATAAGAGATGATTACCATGCTTATGATGCTTACATTTTTATACATTTGATTTAATCTATTATTAATATGATTATCATTAAAGAAAGATTAATAAAGATGTTAACTATGTACTAGCGTTGCGATGGATTTCAGAACATTCCAACCCCGAACCCAGCTTACCGATTGTTGATTTTCTTGATTGGAATTGGGTGTTTGGATTGACCTTACTTCACTGATGATCGGTTTGAGTGTTTGGATTGACCTCTCCTCTTAGATTTGAAACATTGAGGTGGATTTCTTTTGGTCTTAACGTCATATGATAACAATTGTTTGAGTCACCTAATCTATGAAAGTGTTTGACATGTGTATTTTATTTGGTTGAAATAAATTATTTAAATATTTAGAATGATCTACTTGGCTCTTGAGCCAACCCCTCTTTTCTAACATTTTAGAAAATAAGTAATTAGAAGCTGCATGACTTGTAGAAGTTTACTTCGTCAATTTATTTAGAAATTTCTTTTGATAAATGTTGTTAATCAAGCATGTTGGTCCAACTTTCCTTGTTAATTTCAAAGTTGTTTCGTTGTAATAAACTTGAGGGGTTTATACCTCTTGAATATTGATGATATTGATTTATTTTATCAAAAGTTTCATATGTGAGTTAACATGACATAGGAAGTCTCATAAAGTTGGGATAGTGAAAGATAGAAAGGGAAAGAAAAAAAGAGAATAAAGTGATGCACCGCCTCTCGGGTGACTATGAATGATGTTTGCACTTGACATTAACATGCCAAATTGTTGATCACAAGGGTAGCATGGTAATTGTGCCCTTTGAAACATATTATTGGGCCACAAGGGGGAGACAGGGTATTACAATGACATTGGATGGATGTGGGGATCCTTGAAAAGCACGACTAAGGATACCAAGCGGATAGGGCGTAGAAAAAACTGATTGTTGAGTTGGTGGCTGAGGATCAAAGGGAGCAGTAACTGGAGTAGGAGCCCTCAACATTGGTCTCGGTTTGTTGGTGAATGCAATGTTGGCGTGTGGCATGTTCAACACATTGACTGAGGTTTGAAAATGCAATTAAAAATCATAAACCATTAGTTGGCTTTGAGCCTCTTGAAGAGAAGGGGTAATCAATCGAGCTTGTAGGGACGTCACAAGAAGGTTGTACTCAGCCCCTAGTCCTTGACAGAAGCAAATCAACTGATCTTTGGTAGTAACTTTTTCACCAATAGAGTCAAGTTTATCAAAAATAATTTTGAGTTTCAATAGATATTCACTAGCATTCAAACCATCTTTTTGAATAGATTGGAATGCTAATCATAGCTCCATTATACAAGATTGAGATGCTGATTCGTATGTATTGGCCAGAGAGCACCAGATGTCTGAAGCTTTGGAAAACACTATGATATATGTCAACATGGAATCTGAGAGAGATCCATGGATCCAACTCATGACAAACCTGTTGTATCACTCCCAAGTGAGGAACATCGGATTCGAGGTGAAGTTGTACAGATTCAAGCACGTGGTGGGACTAATTTCAATTCATCTAGAAAATCTTTGAGTCCATCGGCGATGATGATGTTGAGCTGCTTATTCTTCCACAAGTAGTTTGTTCAATCAAGTTTTATTGATAGAGGCTAGCTCAAGGTTGGAAGCTTTGAATGTGAGTATCCGGACATTGCAGTAATAAAGGAAGAGGGAGTTGAAAGAGACTGGTTCATCATAGTTGTTTGATGGGCTCTGTACCATGAAAGAATTTTGTTGAACTATTAGAGGGAGACAACTGGCTTCCAAGTTGATCTGAACTAAAGGCACAAATACTAGAAGAAGTAGAGAGTAGAAAAAAAATAGAAAACAAATAGAGAATAGGGAGAGGGAGAGGAGGAAGATTGCTTTAAGTGAGTTGAAGTACAATCAATGTATATATTATATTAAAGAATGTTATATAGTTGCCTATAAATAAGGCTTTACATAATTATCTTGAGGTCACATGATACTCCACTATTCGATAGATCCAATGTACAAAGAGCATTGCTTGATTGGGTAGATCCAATATGAGAAACTAACTTTTAGTTATCCTGCTGAGGTAGCTCAACTACACTCTGGTAAACACATAACCCTCATTACTATTGATGTTTCTGTGGGAATCACTTGACCAGAGGTATAGGGACCACCTAAGCTATCCTACTTGGATTGAATGTATAACAAACTGGATAATTGTAGCACCTAATGTTTTGCAAATGATTGCATGTTGGTGGCTGTACATAGTTAGTGTAACATCCCGCCTCCCGAGCCCCATCGTTCACATCATCTGACGGTCTAATTTTCTTTGATCAATAATCTTAGGCCGCCCGAGAGACGAGCCCGTGTTGCATTCTTCTTTTCTTTCCTTTCTAATCATTTATGGCATTATAAATAAAACAAAACTCTTCATTTATTTATTCAAAAATTCAGAGTACAAGAATTGTTACAGTGAAAAAATAAATTCAAAACTAAAATAAATACTTTATCTTGGGCCCACATGCCCTACAATGAAATAAAAAATTTCTTAATAAATAATCTTCCACGTGAGCTAATAAATTAATTTTCTGAAATGTGAAAAATAGGGGGGTGAGCTAAAAAATCCAATGAATCATTCTATCTATTTAATTCATTATTCCAATAAAATAATACAAGCATGTCAATACTTTCAAGGATTTAATTGATTCAAACAACATATTATTTCAGTTGTAATTTAGACCGAAAGGGATTAACCTCTGTATTCCAGATGTAGGGAGAGAGATCAATTATGAAACTCAAACCCTTCTCTGTAGAGTGGGATCACTCATGAAACCCAGTCCACTCTGGTGCTAAACTTGACAGCCAGTTAAAAGGCCGGTAACACACACAGAGAGCATCTGTCCCTATGCCAGTACGTGGTTGAGATCTTTGTTTAATCTTATTTTTGTGTGCAAGAGCATAATAAATAAACATTTCAACAGTATTTAAACACTCAAACAATATAACATGAACATTGAATTTCGATTTCTGATGTACAAGATCGTACAAGGCGCAACTACATAGCATATTTTCTTGGTCATAAACAACATATTGATGCATGATAAATAATAGCTCTAACAGTATAACATTCATATTGACTTTCGATTTCTAATGTAGAAGATCATACAAGACGCAACTACAGAGCATACTCTCTTTGTCATAAGCAATATAATAATTAAATGACATAAATACAAAGGACAAGAATAAAATCAAACTAATAAAACAAGCAAGCATTATTTAAATCAAAATAATAAATTAAAAGAAAGAAAAAGAAATTTACTTCGAGATCGCTTCCTGAATTGTGTAGCACTTCGTTGTTACTACTTCACAAGCTATTTAAAATAACTTAAGAAAAAGGAAGAAAGAGGACTAAGGTTGGCAAGAAGGAGACAAAGAGAGAGCAAGAAGAAATTCAACTCTTGCTTTGGAATGAATGAAATGGGTTGAGTAGGGGGATTTATATAGTCTTATAGGGTTAGATTCGTCATTTTTCGCCTTCCAAATAAGAAGAACTTCCATTTTTGTTAGGTCTTGGCGGTTAGGGTTTTAAATTTGAGATTTTAAGGTTTTTTCGTATTTTTGTTGGAATTTTTCGATATTTTTTTGGTATTTTTTTGTATTTTATTCGCTTTTTTCCAAATTTTTTTTAAATTAAAAAAAAACAAACCGAATTTGCGCAAATAAAATTCGGCGAATTTGTTACGTATGGGCTGAAAGCCCATGCGCTTCCCTTTTTTTGATGTAATTGTTTTTTTTTTTTTTGGTTTTGGCGTTGGGCTTTCAGCTATTAATCCTACTGTATTAATACATTTATAGTTAATTAATATATATGTATATATGCATGTGGTTGTATAATGCTTACATATATACTTCTACACCATTTAATTAATCAATTAATTTCATGAGTCTATCTTAATTAATTCAATATATGTACAAATTAATAAAATGTCACTAATTTATACATAAGTCTATATTAATTAAATCGCATTTGAAATAATTTTGGGATATTACAGTTAGCTAGAATATAAAATGAATGATCATCCACTAGGATCACAGAGCTCACTCATTCCATTTTTTTGATGCAAGTGCACCTTAAGAAGGGCATGGGTTGTGAGTTCAATGTTGATTTTCTCTCTCTTAGTCTCATTTTGTTTTGTGACCACATAAGAGGAGTTTTATCATTTTGTGGATGTGTAATAAATGTCCTAGTTGGGATGATTTTTATCATTTTGTATGCACTTGATGAATATATCTAATTCTAACTTCTACTTAGGCCCACTATATTCGGGTAGGCTCTGTTAAGAATATTTTGGAAAATCTAATTGGATATTTTATTTTATGAAACCAAATTTCATTTCTTGTATGGTTATGGCATTTTTACTAGTGTCATCTCAAATCGAAAGAACAAATACAAAAGATAATAGGACCCACTTAGATTAATGCCTGAAAAACAATGTTTATTGATATAAAGTATGAATTTTTCACAAGAAATAAGCTCCTACTTCACCCGTTGCAAACAAGAGATTTTGAGAAAATAATCTAATGATTATTAAGATGTTAAAACTAGATTCATAAAGATTTACAAAGAAGGTATTAGAAGGTTAATGAGGTGTCAAAGAGAGATGTATATCTGGATTAATATGGGATTAGGTGTCCATAATATGGATTAGGTGTCCATTACACGAGCTTTGATCAACACTTGCCCAAATAAGCCATGAGATGCCAAGTTCTTCAGCCTAAAACCAGAGAACTCCCACAATCTCTCATTTCCCCTTCCATTCCGACACGTTTCGAGTGTTTTCTACTTTTTCCACTCTTTGATTTACTGAAGAAAGATCAAGATAGAGAGAAAAGGAAAAGAAATAAAGGAAAATGATTAATCAAAAACTTTTAGCAAGCAAGATTTAATATGATCTCACAAATCCAAATATTAACTATTAGAATTTATATTGAGAGATAGAGCATCATGTTTGGGACTGTATGTTGGGTATTAATTGAACATGTGGGCTTATATGCAAATATAGTTGTGTATTTAAATATTATTATATAAAGTTTAGCCCACTTAATGTGTCGGGACCCCTTCCCTAGGATGAAGGACGAACCGACTGGCACAGTGTCCCAACAAACCCCCTTGCAAGCCGAGCTTGTTAAGACACTATTAAGCCTCAACATACAACACCACATCACATACTTTCAGAGTAATCATAAGGGATGCAGAAGAAATTTAACACATAAACACCAATAAGACTTGATATTTATCCAAAATGGGTCATTACAACATGTGTAGCAATGGGAGTAACTATCCATTATATACAAGCTTTCCTCACTCCTATACATGGTTTTACTTCTCAAAATACAAACAAAAAGGAATACAAAGAAGAACTACCAGTAAGAATAAGAGAGTGTAGCTCTACGCGATAACTACTCCCTTGCCCTTATCCGCTGCTGAAGAACCTGAAAAGTTAGAGTAGTGAGCCTAATTGTCTACGGAGCTCAGTGAGTAATACAGTCTAATTCAAACTTAAAACAAGTATTCCACAATTAAAACATGTGTCATGAATGCATGAGCAATAGTATTATGCAAGTGAATGCAACAGTAAATACAATTTAAATTCATAATGCAGTCGTGCACCTTCATTCAAAAACAGTTAAATAATGTAAACATTCGCCGAGGTCCGCAAGCTCTCCGAGGTAACTAAAAATTACTCGAGTGGTTTGCAAATAGTTAGGTGCATCGTGTCGACTCCGATTAGGTCTTATTGCCGTTGCCATCATTGTAACGACCAAATAGGACTTATTGCCGTTGCCTTATTGTGACGACCCGATTAGGACTTATTGTCATTGCCATCAATCATAGGTCCACAGAACCCCCTCAGCAGGCACTCTATGCTAGGTGGTTACTCCATCAATCGTGGGTCCACAGAACCCCCTCAGCAGGTACTCTGTGCTAGCTGGTCACTCCATCAATCGTGGGTCCACAGAACCCCCTCAACTGTACCCTCGGGCCTCGAAACTCGGTGCACTCCTCATTTAAAACCCATTTAAAAGGATGCAAATTCATCACAATATGTAATATCATTTTCACAATGAACAGAATAACAAACTCTAAGAAATGAGTTAGAAAACACTACTCACAGGGATGCTTCGCTCCCGGTGCTCCTCTCGCGACCGGTCGCGTCCCGCTGGTACTTGGTCCTGCAAAATCGACGTAACTTCTTATCATTGACATGAGACTTGGCTCACTCTAATTCTACATCACTGATTAATCAATTACTTGACCTAATCAAGAGTAGTCCCCTATGTTCGTTCACCTTGCCTTAGTTACTAAGTCCATTTGATTGACCTCAGCCAATCTTGGTCAACCCTAGTCAATTTATTATTTGCTAACCTAGCTGGTCAATAGAGTCACACAGGGTCAATTCTAGTCTTCATGGAGTCAATTGGGCCAAAAAGGGTCAATATTCCCAATTCCCATCACTTAGGCATAACCTTAGCCTATGGCGCTATCTGCGCAACTATTTTTTCAATTTTTCTGCGAAAAATCCGTTCATTGAATTTGTGACAAAATTTGCAGAACTGTTCTAGACTTCCTAAAGTTTCCCCAGAATTTTAAATTATAATTTTTGGACCTCATTTACTAAGGTTTCTAAGCATGATAACAGAAACTGTACAGATCCCATATCCCCTGTGATAGGCAGTGACTGTTTTCCTTAGTTGACCTAGCTACACATATCAGAATGTCCTAAAATTTTATAGGAAACTTCAAGACATGTCCAAGGATCTATCCACCAAATTTCAGCTCAATCTACCCAGGTTTGGCTAGAAAAGTTTATCTTAGAAATTTTGGCCAGATTGCAGGAAATTTCTGGGTTCATAGATTCCACCATCTTTCTAGTGTTCCATTCCCTCATTAGATCACAATTCTATGGGTTGTTTCTTGTGTCTACTTACAGTTTACAGGTCATAACACATCTATTAATCACAACCACTTCAAATCAGTAACATGCAACATCAAAAGCATGTCCATCATTTCATCAATATTCTGCTATATTCTAAAGAACATAAGGAACTTGCTCTAGCACCCTACAATCATGGCATATTTGCATGTATAACAAGACACATCCACAAGAGTTCAAGGTCAAGTCTTTATACCTTTCAGGAACCTCTACTATGGGGTCTACAATGCCTCTGGTTCCAGCCTGAAAGGGTGCCTTTAGGTGTCCCGAATATAGCTCTTATTCTAGTCTCAAACTCTTTCTGTCGGCACTATTGCAATAGTAATTCTAACAGTTAGCAATAATGACTTATAAAACACATTAAACGTTTCAATTTCTGATTCCTACCACTTGGACACTTGAATATTCATAGAATGATGAATTTTTACCTTAGGGACGTGCCTAGAGTGGCTCAAGAGCGAGCTTTACCAAGGTTGCTCCAACTGTCTCTGTTACATAGTTGTGACAGTGAGTAAGTAATCAACTTCAAGGGTCTTAAAATCATATACAAGGCTCTATTTTTTGTTTTCTAACTCTTGGAGATCAAAGTACGTCGAAAATTGAGGAGAGTAAACCATTTTACCTTCAAAAAGGAACTGGAAATGGCCAAGGTCCAAGGCTCGAAAGATGGTTCCAACACACACTTCCTACTTTTTCTGGGTTTAAATAGTGTGGATAGCCCTCTTCTTGATGATTTTTGCTTTAGACAACTCCAAGATTGGGCAAACTACTTGTGGGACCTTGTAGGTGGTGGTACAAGCTTCAAATCAAGCTATAGTTTGTAGGATTTGGTTGAGAATTGAGGAAGTTATGAGCTTAGAAAGTTGGTTACAGAATCTGAAAATTCTGGAATTGAGCTCAAAGAAGGCCTTGTTGTTGCATGGGGGTGCTTGCTTGGCAAAGGTGTGGATGACATGTGGCTTTCAGGTGGCACTTAACATCACATGCTGGATGCCCAGTTGACAACCTTCATTGGCCAAAATGGAGGTCATGAAGTGATGGCCAAAACCATGGATCATAAACCATGAGCTCCTATGGTTTTTGTGCTGAAAAATGACCAAAAATGCTGGAAATTCAGAAAAAATTCAGAAAAATGGCATAAGAGGACAAAAAAAGAAGGGGGCTGCTTGCTGTTTGGGTGCATGGGCCGGCCCGTGCGTCGAGTCCAATCCAATTTTTTTTTTAATTTTCATTTCCCCCTTTTCTTTATTACATATACTTATACTATATATATGTATTATATACTAAAATTTTGCATTTTTTTTCTAAATTATTAAAAATTGTCTAATTCATCATTTTTTATCAAAATGCTAATGTTATACACCATTTCGTCATTTATTTAATTATTTTCTCCAAAAATTAAATAATTTTTTCCAAAATCATATTTTTCACCCAAAAATTACATTTATCATTCTAAAAATTCGATAATTGTTCCAAAAATTTATAAATCAATCCTAAAGGTTATTTTCCTCAAGAAAACACATTTTCCTAATATTTTTTTATGTGTTTTCTCTTTAAAATTATATTTTCTCAAATTATTTTTATTTTCTTTAATAATTAATCCAAAATTGAAAAAAATTGGGGAAAACTTTGTATTTTCTCATTAAAATTTCAGAAAATACATGGAGTACATAAATGTCGAATCCGTCAGTCCGATGTCAAAAATGTGGGTCGTCACATAATGTGATCAAATAAAGTTCAATTATTGTGGCTAGAATTTATTATTTCTATATTTTCATGATGGGTCAAAATATAGAAATTAATAACTAGGGTTACCATTTGGTTAGCCTATATATATGTGGTTATGGTCCCCAATCACACGTGAGAAGTTCATTCTATCGGACATCCCATCATCAGAGAGAAACCAAAGAACTGCGTATTGATTTGGAAGACCAACTGTGAGACTCATGATTTTCAGATATTTCATGGATTCAGGTACGCTTTCGCATTTATTTTGATTCTTGGTTATACAACATGAATAATCTAACTATGTGATGGTTTTCACATTTGAATAATATTCAACAAGTGGTATTAGAGCAGATTCATGTTGAATCATTGAGAATTAATATTTTAGTTTGATTATTATAAATATATTTTTAATCTTGCATTTGGATTTAAACTTCAATTTTTTTGGGTTGATTTAAAACTAATAAATAATTTTTTTTAGTTTTAATAAAGAATTTTCTTTTCTTTTTTTTTTTTTTGGAATTTTGGGTTGTTCCATGTTGATTTAAGATTAACAAAGAATACCGAATTTTTGATTTTTTTTATATAGTTAAATACAACCAACTTTGTTTTTTTTATACGGATTTAAGAAAGTTTTTTTTTTTTGGGATTAACAAAAAAGGGGTGGTTTTGTGTCCGCCGGCAGTAGGCTGCCGGTGACAGCCGACAACGAATTCTAAAGGCCGGTGTGATTTCCACCAACCAGCAGCCTTGGTGGCTGGACTGGTTTGCAAACATTACCAACCATCCGCCATTGCTGTGTAATTGCTTTGCTATTAGGGTTTCCAACTAGAGGTTGAAGAAAGGATGCTCTTGGGCTGGACCAATATCAAGAATGCTACTGGGTTGGACTAGTTGTATTGGGTCAGATCAATATCAAGGATGCTATTGGGCTGACCCAGTTGTGTTGGGTTTTAAAATAAGGAAGAAGGGGTGGTGGCTGCCATTTTTGTAGCCTTAATAATCTGGGCTTTGATATTCATATATACATCAATATATACATCAATATATACATCAACATATTTTTAGTTACTGCTGGGCCTTACCATATGTGGCCCAACAACACAAATTTGGGCCTGAATACATACATGCATATCATGCCCATAACCCTCTATATACACACACACAGATTAATAACATTATATTGGATTAAACCAACCATAGGCTCTATTTAAAAAAAGGTATTATTTGTCTTAAAAAACTTATTTTAACTATTTTTTTTCTTTTCATGTTGGAAACCTTTGAAAAAATTGTTCAAATTTTTAGAAATTAAATATTTTGGTTTTATTACGCAAAATTGGTGAATTTGATTTTAAATTTGGTATAATCATATAATAGTCGGTAGTTGGTTAATTGAAGCAATATGTTGCCAAAGCAACCTCTCTTGTGGAAATTAATCAAGCCTAGAATATTAAAAGAATTTTGTGCATATATAATTCATGCGAATTTTGACCAACCCAAAGGATGGTTAATATTTGGCCAGAATTATATATGCACTTGTGGTAATAGATATGTGATGATTATTCGGTGTACCATGTGAATTATGAATCAATCCAAAGAAAGATTTATTGTTCAATATGTTTTATTGTCAATGTTTGATTGCTACACCAAGAGTACCACTTACAAGTTAATATTTTTGTCCAAAGACTAAATATTGATATTGTGCAAGGTATCTTGTGATGGGCCCTATCATTATTTGAAATCACTTTTTTTTTTTTTTGCATAATATGGTGCTCATGTGAGTTTTTTTGTTTTGTTTCATTTTTTTGTTCTCTATTCAGTTATCGGTTTTACTTCAAATATCTCTACTAGCATAAATTCCATTCCAATGCTTAATGGCACTAACTTCAAAGCATGGCAAGAGAATGTATTAATTGTTCTCGAAGTCATGGACCTAGACCTTGCACTAAGGATTGATCAACCTGCTCCTATCACTGATAAGAGTACCTCTGATTAAAAGAGGGAAATTGAAAAATGGGAGTAATCAAATTGCATAAGTCTAATGGTCATGAAGCGTGCCATTCCGGAAGCTTTTTAGGGCACTATGTCTGATACGGTTATTATAGGTAAGGGTTTCCTTGCAGACTTTGAGAAGAGGTTTGCCAAAAATGAAAAGGCTGAAACAAGTACACTTTTGGCAAGCCTCATCTCAATGAGGTATGCAGGCAATGGAAACATCAGGGAGCACCTCATAGAAATGTCTCATCTTGCTTCAAAGCTTAAGGCGCTCAAGTTGGAATTATCCGAGGACTTGTTAGTGCACTTAGTTTTGATATCTCTTCTGACACAGTTTAATTAGTTTAAAGTGAGCTATAATTTATCAAAATGACTCTTGGTCTCTTAATGAGCTCATCTCACACTGTGTCCAGGAAGAAGAAAGGTTGAAACTTGATAAGACAAAAAGTGCTCTCCTAGCTACTACTACAAAGGGCAAAAAGAATGTCAAAAGAAAGAAAACTAAGGATGCTGCGGATGCAACACCACATAAGAAACAACAAAAGGAAAATAGTTGCTTCTTATGTGGAACTACAGGCATGCAAAGAAGAATTGTACCAAATATCACGCTTGGCCTATAAAGAAAGGTATGTTTCTTAATTTTGTTTGTTCTGAGGTTAATTTGACTTCAGTATCTGGAGACACATGGTGGTTGGATTCTGGTGCAACAACTCACATCAATGTGTCTATGTAGGGCTGCCTGAATTGCTGAAAACCCAGTGATGGTGAAAGATACATTTATGTTGGTGATGGCAAATAGGTGGAAGTAAAGGCAATTGGAACTTTTAGATTATTGTTAAGAACTGGTTTTTATCTAGATTTGAAAGAGACTTTCATTGTACCGTCTTTCAGGCAAAATGTAATTTTTATTTCCGTGTTGGACAAATTTGGATTTCACTGTTCATTTGGAAATGGAAAGTTTAGTCTTTTCCAAAATTCAAATCTGATTGGTACTGGTTCTTTATCAGGTTACGATAATTTATACTTGCTTGACATAACTGCCTCTTTTAATGAATCCTTGCATGTGGGTACATGCAGTTTAAAAAGAAAATTAACCGATGAAAATTCTTCTTCGCTGTGACACAAGAGATTAGGACACATCTCCAAAAGGAGAATTGAGCGTTTTGTGTCTGATGGAATTCTCAACTCCCTTGACTTCACATATTTTGATGTGTGTGTTCATTGCATAAAGGGAAAAACAAACAAATGTTAAGAGATTAGGTAACTATAAGACTTTAGATGTCTTAGAACTTATACATACATATATTTGTGGTTCGTTCCCTACAACTTTTTAGAATGGTCAATAATATTTTATAACGTTCATAGATGATTTTTCACGATATGGCTACCTTTATCTCATTCATGAAAAGTCACAGTCCTTAGACGCGTTCAAAAGTTATAAGATTGAAGTTGAAAACCAACTCAACAAAAGAATTAAGTGTGTCAGATCAGACCGTGGTGGTGAGTACTATGGCAGGTATGACTAATCAGGTGAACAACGTCCAGGACCATTTGCTAAATTCCTAGAGGAATGAGGTATCATCCCCCAATACACCATGCTAGGTTCTCCTAGCATGAATGGTGTTGCTGAAAGACAAAACAAAATGCTTAAGGACATGGTAAGGAGCATGATTTCTCATTCTACCTTACTTGAATCACTCTGGGGAGATGCACTAAAGATCGCAACATATATACTCAACATAATTCCAACTAAAGCAACTAATAAGACCCCTTATGAACTTTGGACGGGCAAAAAGCCTAGTTTGAAGCACTTACACGTTTGGGAATGTCCAGCAGAGGCAAGGCCTTACAGGCCAAATGAAAAGAAAATGGATTCAAGAACTATTAGTTGCTACTTTATTGGATATTCTGAGAGATCTAGGGGTTACAAGTTTTATGATCCCACAGCTAAGTCCATTTTTGAGATGGGTAATGCCCGATTCTTTGAGGTTGTTGAGTTTGCAGGGGGGAAAAGATAAAAGATGTTGTCTTTGAAGAGGAATATATTACTATTCCTCCAATTGTTATTGACAATAATCAGGATCAAACTTCTATTTCTATCACTATTCAAGAAACAACTTCGGATCAAGACAATGTTATTGAACTTTCTATTCAAATTCCAGACGACATTCTAGGAGAAAAAACTCCACAATCTCAAGAATCATTGCCATTTAGAAGATCCACTAGAGAAAAGAGAAGTGCAACTCCAGATGATTACTTTGTATTTCTCCAAGAACATGAGGTTGACATTGGAATGGTGGAAGATGATCCAATCAACTTCCGTCAAGCCATGGAAAGTTCTAATTCTCATAAGTGGATCAATGCCATGAATGAAGAAATCAAGTCCATGGGGGACAACGATGTCTGGGATTTAGTCTTATTGTCTAAAGGTGCGAAGCCCATTGGCTGCAAATGGATATTTTAAACCAAAAGGAATTCAAAAGGCAATGTATAAAGGTACAAAACACGTCTTGTCGCTAAGGGCTTTACACAAAAGTAAGGCATCGACTATAAAGAGACTTTTTCTCCACTATCTTTGAAAAACTCTTTTAGAATCATAATGGCTCTGGTGGCACACTTTAATCTTGAGTTACATCAGATGGATGTTAAAGCTGTATTTCTCAATGGTAACATTGAAGAAACAATTTATATGGTGCAACCTGAAAACTTTGTGTCAAGAGATGCAAAACAAATGGTTTGTAAATTAAAAAAACTCATCTATGGACTCAAGCAGGCGTCTCGTCAATGGTATTACAAATTTCACAGAGTTATTGTCTCATTTGATTTCGAAAGTAACACGGTGGATGAATGTATATACCATAAGTTTAGTGGGAGTAAGTACATTTTTTTGGTTTTATATGTCGATGACATATTGCTTGCCAGTAATGATATGGGCTTATTACACGAAACCAAAAAATTTTTATCACAAAATTTTGAGATGAAAGATCTTGGTGACGCCTCTTTTGTATTAGGAATCCAGATACACCGTGATCGCTCTCATAGTGTTCTGGGATTATCACAAAAGAGCTATATCAAAAGGGTTCTAAAGAGATTTGGCATACAAGATTGCAAACCAGGTGATACCCTCGTGTCTAAGGGTGAAATATTCAGTTTAAGTCAATGCCCCAAAAATGACTATGAGACTAAACATATGCAAAAGATTCCTTATGCATCAGCTGTAGGAAGTCTAATGTATGTTCAAGTTTGTACATGTCTGGATATTGCGTACATTGTTGGGATGCTAGGGAGATATTTAAGTAACCCAGGAATGGATCATTGAATAGCAGCCAAACGGGTCATGCAGTATTTACAGAGAACAAAAGGACACATGCTCACATATAGGAAATCAGATCAGTTGGAGATCATTGGTTATTCTGATTCTGATTTTGCTGGATGCCAAGACAGTAAAAGATCCACCTTAGGCTATATGTATATGCTTGTTCAAGGGGCTATTTCTTGGAAGAGTGCCAAGCAAACACTCACAGCCTCTTCCACTATGGCGGCAAAATTTATAGCATGTTATGAGGCATCAAACCATGAGATATGGCTGCAGAATTTTGTCACTGGGTTGTGTATTGTGGATAACATAGAAAGACCACTTAAGTTATTTTGTGACAATAAGTCAGCAGTTATGTATTCCAATAACAATAGGAGCTCAACAAAATCAAAGTACATTGACATCAAGTTACTAGTTGTTAAAGAAAGAGTTCATAGTGGACAACTATTTATAGAACACATTGGGAGAAACTCCATGATTGCAGATCCGCTTACTAAAGGATTACCACCTAAGGTCTTTCATGAGCACACCACTCATATGGGAGTTATATTTTTTGAGAATATATAGTTTTAGTGGGAGTTTGTGCTTAGCTGTACTATAAATATGGATTTGTATTATAGTTAA
>JAJIYU010007983.1:0-18486 GCA_030144865.1 Tinospora cordifolia | reverse complement strand
TTGGTAGAGAACACCATATCCAAAAGCAATTTGAAAACACGAATACTATTTAAAAAGAGAAAACTTAGGAAACGAGTGTGAAAAATGTGAAAAATGGCGATTATGTCATTTTATAGCACGAACAACTTGTTTTTTTCATAAAGTGTGAAAAATGTTTCTAAAATCTTTTGAACCATACATGGTTGATTTAAAAATTTTAAGATAAAAGAAATATATTCTAATAAAAAAACTACTTAAATACAGCCTTAATAGTATGGACATTACATAATAATTAATCAACTTTTTATAACATTTCTAAGTTAGTGTCAAATGCTTATACTAAATATGAAGGATTTTATAGTATTGTGTAAAGATCAACACATTGGTTACACAGTGGTGCTCAACGCAGTAGCGGACAAAGAGGCAGTTGCCGCAGAAGAATCCAATGTTGTAGTTGCTCCAAGCGTTGCAGTGGTATGGGCTTGAAAACTCAACTCAACTAAACTGACGTAAGGAAGTCGTAGGCCCAAATGAGTTATTAAGAAGCCCAGTTGGCTAAAATATTATGCTTAAATTGAGAATCGGGCCCACAGACTTAAAAAATAATAGGATATGTTTTTTTAGTTTTTAACAAGTGTCCCTCCCTGATAAGATAGGGTTTCTTAGGATTAAGATTGTATAGAGTGTTTTTTTCTAGAACAATGGGGGAATATACAAAAAGTCTTTTTCTTTTTTTCTTTTTTTTTTTTCATTTTCCTTCTCTTCCTAGAGCCTACTCAAGCTTAAATTGGGCAATAGCAAAATTTACTGAATTACTTCTTTAAAATTAGTGCTTTCATTACCTACCCATACCTCCCAAACCACCTACCAATCCCTCTCCCCATTCTTCTATTGAAAACACACTTTTGGAGATTAGTCAAGCTAGCTGCCATTGAAGCTACACATCTTCACTTACAGCTTCAGTTGCTACCCTACATGCCCCAAACCCTTCCCACCAACCACTTTTCGACTTCTTATCCCAGGTCAACTCCCCTCAAACCCACCCCCATCTATTTCGTCTTGGTTCTTCTTCTCACAATGCTAAACCACAAACCATGTTTTCCTGTCCAACTCATCCTCTTCCTTGAAACCACCCAAGCTATATCTCTCTTTCTTTG
Organism: Tinospora cordifolia; assembly: GCA_030144865.1. NCBI lineage: Eukaryota > Viridiplantae > Streptophyta > Magnoliopsida > Ranunculales > Menispermaceae > Tinospora > Tinospora cordifolia. The sequence goes on along the minus strand of JAJIYU010007983.1, from coordinate 17,350 downwards.
ATGGAACCAATCCCTTGGGCTGGTTAATTTAGGCAGACCAATATTTTGCCTTCTACAGTATTTCGGTCGAGCAACGTTTGCCCCTGATTGCATTTTATATGCAAGGAGAAGCCCTCAGCTGGTTAAAATGGATGACATCCAACAACCAGCTCGCCACTTGGGAAGCTGTCACGAGGTCGTTGGAGTTGCCATTCAGTTTGTCTACTTATGAAGACCATCGTTTACAACTTTTCAAGCTACATCAGAAAGGCTTAATTGAAGAATAGCAATCTCAATTTGAGAAACTGTATAACAGAGTGTTAGGCATTTCTCATGATCTTCTTTTAGATTATTATTTATCTGGGCTTAAACTGGAATATCAAATATAAATGATGATTTTAAGACCAACCACCATGTCCTAGGCCATCAACTTACCCAAATTACTCCAATCCAAGTGTCTTGGCACCAAGCCTAAACCATTCATTTTTCTAAACCGCCTTAACCACTTACCCCTCTCTTACCCAACCCCAAAACACCACCATTGCCCATTTAACGCCTCACCCCAACTGAACTTCAAGATTGCTGATCAAAGGGGCTTTGCTACAACTGTGATGACAAATTCACCCCTGACCATCGTTGCAAACCCAAGCAGTTTCTTCTGTTGTTATCCGAGGAATTTGAAATTACCCAAAATGAAGTTGACCAAGAAATCTTGAATGACACTAACTTGACCACTATATCGACTGCCCACCTCTGCCATTTCCCTCCCAAATGTTTCCTCAACCACCACCGAATGACAACTTGCATTTTCAATTATCCATTGTAGCCCTCCTTGGCAACCTTAGACCACACACCCTCCATCTGCAAGGCACTATCCATGAACAACTTGTCTCAATCTTGGTTGATTCTGGCAGCTCCCATACCATTATCTAACCCAGATTAACTAAGTTTTTGTACCTACCCACCATCGCCATCCCGTCCTTCTTAGTAATGGTGGGAAACGACGATTCCATTACATGTTCTAGCCTTTGTGAATTCGTTAAACTGACTATTGCTAGCGACTAGTTCTTCATAAACTTCTATACACTTCCTATTCAGGGTGCGGATATTGTTTTGGGTGTCGAATGACTTCTATCTCTTGGGCCATTCTTGACTCATTTTTCAGTACCATACATTCAGTTCAACTATAATGGGACACTGATAAATCTATCGGTCTCTCCAATACCCCCCAACATACCACGTATGCTTAGTTATGTTGGCTGATTGTCACGAATTCAATCTCCTCCTTCCACACTTTCCTCTTCCTTGACCACCATCAACTACCTACCCTTTCACCTACATCCAACACCTCCACCAACACATTACTCACAATACCAGATAAACCTATATTAGCTTCTCCACTCCTACACCCTCCAGATATTTATAAAATACTCATTGATTTTGCTTGTGTATTCGCCCTACCCAATGGCCTACTCCACATTATAATAGTTTGAAAAAAATGAATTAATGAATTCATTTGTTTAGTTATTAGAAGAATTATATATATATATATATATAATTTGTTTATCCTAATCGTATCTTAATAATGAGTCACCTATCCCCACTACCTCTCTCTCTAATTGGCTCCTTAAAGTTTCTAATCTTATCTTAATAATGAGCCATCTATCCCCACTCCCTCTCCCTAGTTGGCTCATTAAGTTTTCTAATCCTATCTTCATGAACTCCCTTATCATCACTCCTCTATCACATTCACTATAAAAATCAAATCCTCTCTTATTCCCTTCACCCCTAGTATACTTCCTTCTTCTCTTGCAAATTTTAGTTGCTTCAAATCAAAGAGAATCTCACAAAAGTGAAGCACACACATTGATTTACAAGTTAAAAACCCTATTTTAGATTCTTAATCTTGATGTTTTCTCCATTTTTTTCTCATCTTCTTACCCATCATCAAGCCTTGAGATTCTTTTATAATTCCGCCATTAAAATAGGTCCTTAGATCATATCCAAAGAATCTAAAAAGCCTCTTTGAAAGACTCTACTAGGCAATTCTGGGCAACAATAGCAACGTATGGACCATTCTATTTTATTTTAGTGATTCTTTCTTTTTAACCGTTCAATCTAATGTGTTGGGATGATATATATTCATGAAATCAAGCAAAACAAAATGGGATTACATGCATATAAATAGGATTTCAATATGGTGAATTGATGTTTAGATTGAATTTATTAATTTTATGGAAATGATTTAAAATATTAAAGTAGCCTTAAATATTTGATCAAGAGTTGTTTTATAAATATTTTTGGTGAAAAATAATTTAACATATGAAAGAAGAATAATTAGTAGTATAATTAAATGATTATAAAATAATAATAATAATGCTTTAATTAAGAATTTCCAGCAAATTAACTTGCTGGAAATTGATGTTTAAAAAGGTTAAAACATTAACTTTTACAAAATTAGTGTAAGAAATAAAAATCATTAAGTACGGTATATGGATGGGCAAAAAAAATAGAGTGAATATGAAAAAAAATGGTTGCTAGAATTTTTATTAAAAAAGAGAGAGAGAGAGAGAGAGAGAGAGAGAGAGAGAGAGAGAGAGAGAGAGAGAGAGAGAGAGAGAGAGAGAGAGAGGATTAAATTATAACTTTTATTAAGTATATACTTGTTAATGGAAAATGAAGTGAAAATAGTGAAAAGGAAACTATAATTATTAGATTATTAATAGAAAATTTTTAAAAAGTTAGAATTCTAGAAATTTAGTCAAAAATAAATAAAATAATGAATTTTCAAAAATTATAACATTTGTATATGTGTATATATTGATTTACATGTACATATTAAAATATTAAGTGAAAAAGGAGAAAAATATAGAAAATAATATAAAGATTAATTAAAAATATTTTCAGAAGAAATTTAATAACTTGAAATGATATTAAGAAGTTGAGATTTAAATAAATTAACTAAATAATTTCATATAGGCCAAAATATAAATTTAATATATGCTTAAGGTAGAATAATGTAAAATAGATGAGATAAAATAAATTGAAAGAAAATCAGAAAATAAAATATCTAAAAAGGAAAAATTAGAAATTTACCTTGCTGAAAAATAAACTTTAATGTTGAGAAAATAAAGTATTTTCTACTAAAAATATTAAGATACACAGAATAAGGATTCTATGTATAATTAATCAAAATAAACTTGATAATCATACAAAATATGTGTGATATTATTAAATTAAATTTCAAAATCTAGTTTAATAATAAAATGGCTAAAATAATTCATCATGACGTGGTTCATGAATGAAAAGTAATATTTTATCTAAGTTCACAAATACACGAGGACAACAGTGTGCAACACACTGAATATAAGAATGATGAACGCATTGAAATAATGACAGTTAAGTATAAAAATAAAGAGTGAAAATAAATAAATAAATAATAAACGTAAAAAATTTATTTCATAATGAAAGATACACTTATTGAAAATATTTGTTGATCTGAATTAGGTCAACATATTGGATAGATTGAGAGTGGTGCATATCTTGAGGTGGTAGAAAATTTGAACAGGTGGCGATGACACCCTATATTTAACTTATTATTAAATAAGCACGATTAGATGAATTGATTGTTTCAATAATGGTATACTATGGAAATATGTTCGTTTGTAAATAATTGTTTATTGAATTAATTAGTGTTTGGTTGCCAACTATTTAACACACATATTTATTGTTTGTTATGTTGAAATGATCTTGCGTGAAGATATGAAACCATGAATCTATTTGTATAAGTATTAATCTAATTGATTAAGTATCATGATAATGATATGATGCGGACATGGTATGCATTGTGATATTATAAAAAAAATATTAAATAAAGATATATGCGTTGTGATATTATAAAAAATTATTAAATAAAGATAAGAAAAGATATACAGGGACGATGGCCCACCTGGGTATTGCTGGTAGACCCTAGAGATTGTGGTTTTAACTAACATATTAGGTTGCCTAAGGGGACCTTCTAACGACTGGTTACAAGGTTAACCTTTATACAATGACTTAATAAAATATTGAATGCCTCCTGAATGATGATTTGATGAAATATCGATTGACTTTTGAATTTTTTGAGATATATGTATGAGACGCGCAATGTGCTTAATGATAAAAGGGCCACCTAGGGATAGTCTCCCTACCTAAGAAAAAAAACTTCGACTTAAACAATTGATTCATTGAAATGCCTAATATTTGAAAGTGTGTGTTTGATTGTTAATTTATGCCTATCTAATAATGATTTAAAAATTAGGATCGATCTATTGGCTCTTTGAGCTCACCCAATTTTTTTTAGGGGTAGAATACTATTGACGAGGGTATGCTTAGTTGAATTTGTATTGATTTTAATGAATGGATTTTGCACCATCAATAAATGATGATATCAGGCTGTATAGGCACAATTCTTTATTTATCAGTTGTCTTATGGATACTTGAGCTATATGATTAATGTTTGGCCAATGAGGCTTAGATTGATTTAATTATTTTATGTTTGGCTAATTGGCCTAGACAATTTTAATTAATTTGGTGGTTTTAATATTTAAATCTTTTAAATTAGTATACTTTGATATTGCTAGTGCATTCCCTTGAAATAAAGTAAATGGTTTTATGATATTCATAGTGTGTGCACTAATATAAAGTGACACCCCGAAGCTGGATATTAAAAAGGAAGGAGGAAAAAAATGTCTTCAAATTTTACAAGTATGTTGGAAATAACATTTCTTAAAAATTATCCCTGAATTTTCATTCGAAAAATAAATTTAATTATTTTAATTTTTCTAGCTAATATTTATAACATCATTTATTTATTGGTTATTTTTTTTGGAGTGTTACTCAGATCGACTTCGAAACCACCACATTCACCTCCTTCTAAACTCATGTCCTATTAATATTAAACCATAATATTAAACCATATCACTACCCCCAATGCCAAAAGGAAGCAATGACTACTATTATTTTAAAATGCTTCAGAATGATATTATACACCCTAGCACTTGTCCCTTCTCCCCGATTTTATTGGTTAAAAAGAAAGATGGTGGTTGGCTTTTTTGTGTAAACTATCATGCTCTTAATGCTATTACAATGCGTGATGGTTTCCAATACTTACAGTAGATGAGTTACTAGATGAATTGTACGGTGCAAACTTCTTCACAAAATTGGATTTACATTTCGGTTATTATCAAATTTGTCTTGTTGAACAAGATACATTCAAAACTGCTTTCAGAACTGTTTATAGGTATTATAAAATTTTGGTCATGCCTTTTGGGCTCTCCAACGCCCCATCCATATTCCAAGCTGGATGGATGACTTATTCAGACCATTCCTTAAGAAAATCTTGCCTTTTTTTAATAATATTCTTACATTTAGTTTAATTCATCTTAGGAAGCCCATCTATATTACTTAAGGCAAGTCTTATCTGTCTTATAGGTTAATCAATTTTTTGCTAACTATTCAAAATGCCATTTTGGGGTCTCTATTGTGGAATACCTAGGTTGTATTGTCTTCACTGATGGCGTGCAAACAGATCCCTGAAGATGGTGTGCAAACAGATCCCTCAAAGTTGGGTGCTATTTGAAACTAAATTGTCCCTCAATGACTCACTACTCTCTGTTATTTTCTAGGCTTCACGAGCTACTACCGTAGTTTCGTGCTCAATTATGCTGATTTAGCTACCTCGCTCATTGACCTCTTAAAAAAATAATTATTTTTTATGGTCTAGTCCAGCATTACAAGCTTTTACAACATTGAAATTTGCCATGTTAAACCTACCAACACTACAAGTCCCAAATTTCAACCTGGCCTTCAACCTTATTGGTCATGCCTTAACCACAACATTAGGAGTTGTTCCCTTTCAATCGTCTCCCCATCGCTTTCTTCAACAAAAAGCTCAGCTCCTGCCTCCAATCCTCGTTGGTTTACAACCTTGAGATGTTCGCCATAATTGATGCTATCAAAAAATGGCATTAGTACCTTTTACATAGGAAATTCAACGTTTATACAAACCAAAAGAGTTTGAAAAACCTCCTCACCTAAACCGTTCAAACCCTTGACCAACAACAATACAATATTAGATGTTCTCTCTCGTATACCAGACCCAACCCTTCTTATTTGCATTGCCATCTCGTCACCCATGTTCCACATTTTTTACCAATTAAAACATTTTTACTCAACCCACCTAAAGGTCAAGCCATGCTACAATCCTTACTCAAACATCCGCCCATGCAACAATTCTACACCCTTAAACATGGCATTTTGTATTTTAAGGACAAAATTCCTGTACCAGCTGCATTCGATCTACAACATCAATTAATTTTGGAATTTTATTCCTCCCCTCCAGCAGGCCATTATGGAACCTAAGTGACATTTGCAAGACTCTCCGCTTCTTTTCACTAGAAAAACATGTTACATTATATTCAAACCTTTATCAAACACTGTTAAATATATCAACAAAACAAATACAGCAAAGAGAAACCATATGGCACACTTCAACCATTATCAATACCCCTCCAAGTTTGGGAGGATATTTTAATGGATTTTATAACCCTTTTACCTACGTCAAGAGCGAAAATGATAATTTGGGTTGTTATGGACTGTCTAACCAAGTTTGAACATTTCATTGGCCTGCCCACCAAGTTCACTGCCTCTTCCATTGTTGCAATCTTCATGTCCAAGATATTCCACTTGCACGACATGCCCAAATCCATCATCAGCGACCATGATCGAATCTTCATTAGTTGGTTCTGGTGTGAGTTATTCAACCTACAAGGCACTAAACTTTCACTCAGCAGCTCGAACCACCCAGCCACAGACGACCAAACAGATATTTGGAAACATACTTGCGCTACTTCATGAGTGACGAGCCGAACAACTGGTTTCCCTACCTACACCTTGTTGAGTATTACTACAACACTTCCGATCATTCGGTGATGGGCATGCCCCCTTTCATGGCGCTCTATGGTCGGCCACCCCTGTCAATCCCATCTGACTGCAGATTAGCCAACACCATCGTTGGGTTACATGATCTCGTACAACACAAAGAAGATGCTCTCTGGTGTCTGAAACTCCACCTGCAACGTGCATATAACCAAATGAAGCAACAATTCAATGCTAAGTGAAATGATATACCATTCTCTGTTGACAACTTCACTTACCTAAAGCTTTAGTCATACCACAAACTTCAGTCCACTAACTCCCAAACTAGAAGCTTGCTAAGAGATTTTATGGCCCATTTTGCATCCTACACAGAGTGAGTCTTGTAGCATATGAACTGGAGCTTCCAAGTAACGCCCAAATACATCCCTGTTCCATGTGAGTCTCCTAAAACTGTTCCACAGTGACGTTGCAGTCCATTTCCAACCTCTACCCCCTTCCCTGTACTGCTCGTGACCTCTCTCTCAGCCGATCAAGTTGTTGGGACACCATCTCGTGCGGCACCCAAATGAAGAAGATGAAGTTCATGTCTTGCTGCAATGGGATGTAAATGACTCTTCTAACTCATCTTGAGAGTCGTTGGTAGCTGTAACTGATCTATTCCTAGATCTACATCTTGAGGACAACTGCTGTTGAAGATTCCAATGCTACAATTGCTACAGGTGTTGCAGTGGGCTTGAGTGTTGATGGGCTTGGAAACTCAACTCAATTGGCCCAACGAAGCAACAAGCCCAAATTAGTTGTCAAGAAGCCTAATTGGCTGAAAAATTAGAAGAAATCACAAAAAATGTCATCTTTTTTAAAGTATTATAAAAATATATATTTGTTTTTTTTTAATTTCACTTATATCACTTTTTTTAAATATTTACACCTTTATCATCCCTATCCTGTTTGGTTAGTTTCTGATATGAGAGGCGGCAACGGTGAAGCAAGCAAAATAGTCAGAAGCAAAGAGGTAGCTGCGGCATTGAGCCATGGCAAAGATAGAATCGGAAGCTCTCACACACTGAAGATGTGGTGAAGAATCAATTTGCATTAAGGTTTCCATTAACGAAGCTCTGATTCTGGAGCTGTTTTTTGAGATCTGAGAATGCAATATTGAGGTTGAAATGAAAGTTGACAGATTCTTAGCAATCTGCAACGGGCATTGAAAAGATTGGTCTGAGGATCTGAGATTGCTGTAATTGTTCCTCGATCAAAGAAGATGATTTGAGATCGATGTGATCTGAGATCTGAGAAGAAGATTGGTCCTAGGATCTGAGATCGCGTGATTGTTCCTCAATCAAAGAAAATGATCAGAAGACTAGGAAGAGCGGCGGTGATGGCGGTGGTAGTGGCAGCGAAGTAGTAGGAACAACAGTGGTGATGGCGACTGGAATGAATAAGAGCAGCAACCCTACTGATGGGATGAACTAGTGTTCAATTGCAGCGAAGACGAAATAGACGAGTGGGATATCAGATCTTTAATTGGGTATCCCAATGTTAGGGAGGTGACATATATGTATAATATACATATTATATACTAATCATATATGTGTAATATATGTATAACAATTATATATTATTTGTATATTGCTCATGTATTGTAGACATTCCTTTTTTTTTCTTTTTTTTTCTCTTTTTTTATAGTTTCTTGAACTGTTCTAGATACCCCAAGATGCTTAACCAATGAACAAGGAGCAGATTTTGAAGGCTTGAAATGAGGTTTTTCTACATCTCCATCTGCATCTCCATTTTTTTGGTTGAGTAAGGGCAATAAAACAGAGACCCTTCCGATCAAATGTTGGTGCTCGCCGTGCTGCACGAAGACGAAGAAGCAGCACTGCACAAAAAAGAAAAAGCAACACGAAGAAGAATCTCTGGTGCCCGCCATGCTGTACGAAGAAGAAAAAGAAGCAGCGCTACACAAAGAAGAAGAAACAGCACGAAGAAGAATCGTTGGTGCCCGCCATGCTGCACAAAGAAGAAGAAGTAGCACAAAGAAGAAGAAGTAGCGAAGGCATTTGGAACTACTTTGCTCGCCTCACCACCATGTTGCACGAAGAACGCTTTGATATTTTTGATATTTAAATTTTTTTACTTATATATTTTTGATATATACAATATTTTTGTAATAATTATTACTTTTTCTATAGAAACGTATTTTTCCAAAAAAATTATGCTTAAGTTGAGAATCGGGCCCATGGACTTAAAGAATAGTAGGATGCATTTTTTTTATAAAAAAAATTTACAAGTATCCCAACCTGATAAGATAGGATTTCTTAGGGTTAAGAATGTGTAAGGTGTTTTTTTCTATAACAACAGAGGAATATATAGAAAGTCTTTTATTTATTTATTTATTTATTTCATTTTCCTTCTCTTCATGCAGTTTGCCCAAGCTTGAATTGGGCAATAGCAAAATTTAGAGAATTGCTTCCTTAACATGTAACATATTATAGCATCCATGCCATATTACCGTGGGCTTTTTAAGTTTAATTTTATTTTTTCTTTAAAATTACATTAAAACTATGTTGGTGCTTTTAAATCGATCAACTAAGAGCCTAATAGTTATTTGCGACAAAGGGCTTATAGGCCTATATTGTATTAAAAAAAAAAAAAGATAACAAAATTCGTGTTTCCATCTGGTGGCTTGATATCTAATCCCCAACTGGGCCGTCTATGCCCTTGGTCGCCAAATCAATTAGTCAATTGTCTCACAAGAAATATCATTTTAACTAAGGCAAGGCGTGTATTAGTGCTTAAACAAATTGTTAATTAGGCATATGGGGAGTAAATTATAATAATACCATGGCATTAGACATGCATATAAAGTCGGAGGTTTGCTTTGATAGTAATTGCATTTCATAATTTGCATCAAATTATTAAATAGAATTTCAATCGTAAAGCAGAAATACTAATTTCAGCTTTTGTCACAAGGAGCGAGCACCAATTGGATCAAACGAATCGCAAAAATCTTCTACTGCAGGGCAGTGCCCGAGGTGACTAGTCAGGGCGGGCTCAAGCTAGCCCATCCATGCCTATCTGTAAATATAGAAGTAGCGCAACCCACCTAGCCCATCCAGGCTTGCAGTCGTAAAACCAAACTAATCTCCACGGAAAACCAAAGAAAATATACATGTAAATTCAACTTCAGAATCAATATCATACAACAATACCCTTAATTAATTAAGATGCCAATATTAATAATCAATTAATTAAGCATCAGTTTCTATACATATAAATTAACAATCAATCTTGAGAATTAATCAATTTACAAATTTCAATTGCCACAGCTTGGTCTTACCCTCAACGGGTTTCCTCTAGCTCTTCTCATCACCATCCACTCTTCAAAATCCTTGGCTTCATAAGGGATCCTGAGAACTCCCTGGTTCTTGAACCCATATTCTTCTGCAGATCTACATAGAAGCTCTGCAAACTCTTCTGTGCTTAGAGAAGTCGTGTGAACCATAAACCGCTTTGACGTCTCGTTATCAAATCCAACGCATACCGGAACGTACCCTTTTCGAGTTGATGAAGGAGATGCTTTCATCAACCTTCTTGTTACTCCTTGAGGCTTGAACAAGATCATCTTTAACTTACTAGCTCTTGCTCCCATTACAGCAAATTAAAGGCCGCCCTTGGAGCTCTCCTACATGAGAATAATTAGGTTGGGAGGATAATATTATAAGGCTATGGTTAATTAATAAATAAAATAACGGATTAAATTAGTCATGTACTTGACATATACGGTGTGGTTGCTCAGATAAGAGTCATGCTGACGAGAGATTTTTAAGAATATCTTTTTTTTTCTATTTTTTTTAATGGGTGATGGTGATTTGTTGCTTGAAAAATGATGATTATGGTGTGAAATTGCAGGTTTTTTGGATTATAATTAATGGGTGGGAGGTTGCATGCCGTGCCCACAAGGTCGATTGAAGAAGGAACTTAATTTTGTAATTTTAGGTTACTGCAAAATATTAATTTAAAAGTAGAATATAATTATTGCTCTCTCTCATAGGTTTATCTACAGTACTGTCAGTGATTTTGGTGTGATTTCCATGTCCTTCCAAGTCTTGAAATGTAAGCAAATATGTGTATTACCTAAAATTGTCTTTTCCATGCCAAGAGTGAAATATTGTTTTTGATCTTTAAGATCTTAAAAGGGTTGCCTCTTGAGTTCTAAATATTGGTTGTTTATTAATAGTTTTAATGAACTCTCTGACCTTTATTTAGGATATCAACCACACTTAACTATTTTAATTTAATAAAGATTTATACACTAAATGATAAAAGTTTTTTGGTAAGACACTTGACCATCTGGTTCAACTATAATCTACAAGAAAACTCTATATACAATGAAGAATATGACCCGTCATCTACTGGAGGAAGCACAGTTCCTTTTTGGTTGCTCTGATGTAGCTTTCAAGATATTAAAAAAAAAAAGAAATAATGAAAGCAGATGTAGAAGAAGTAGAAGAAAAAGAGGAAGATAAAAAGGCTAGCAAAATCAGCTATTGGTTTCATTATCCAAAACACTCAACATATCTGTGCTTACAAGAACCAGAGCCAGCAAAGCTACAACTCTTTAGAACTTTTACAACCTTTTATACAATACCACCCCATGTGTATATTCTTTTACTCCTGAGTTTCTCCTGCAAAATCGCAACCAGACTTTGTGTTATTATTTTTTTTTAAGAAAAAATTTGACAACTTACGAAATGACACCAAGCCAACCCATGCTCATGAGGATGATGATGTTTTGTAGAAGCTGCGAGTAAGATTGGATCCAGCAAAGACTCTGCCCATCATGAGCATTGATGAAACCCAACCCATGAAAATGTTAGAATGTACTTTTTCTGTCCTTTTCAAGATTACAAGGTTTCTCTATTTCTATAGTACACACTGCCATTCGGCAAAAACATAAAAGCACACGAGGGTCATAGATACAAGCTGGGCACATAAGCTTTTGTAGGTAGGCTTGAAACGAAAGGTATAGCCCTTAAGATAAAGGACACACAAGTTCACAAGAAAATTGCTCGAGGGAAAATGGTTGCAAGCATGTTAATTTGCCAATATCTCGCCGCCCATTATTTATAGTATATAAAGGACTAATATCATCTTTTTCCAATTTAGTAACACTTGATCCAAACTAGGAAATTCAAAGTAAAATTGATAGAAAAAGGCCCTGGAATGCACCATTGACTTGTATTGAATCAAGAACTAATAGTGCAAATATATCAGGGACAACCCAATGGTGTATTAATGATGACATTTCTATCAAGGGGACACCGACAAATATGAGGAATGATTGTAAACATTATCTTAAACGTCAATTTAGAAAAAATAATCGTTAAGAGAAGAAGGAAAGTTAGATATACCAGCATTTTGATCAATTTGAGGAGACTGTTGGGTCTCTATGCACTTGAGGAGGTACTTGAAGGTCTCAATCTCACAAGGAATAGTGAGGCCACCCTTGTGATTAAATCCAAACTCCTCTTCTGCCTTCTCTAGCAACACTTTGAACAGAGAGTGGCTGAGGTAGCTGGTTGGGATAATGAACCTCCGGAGCTCCGGCCCAACATACACAGCCAAGTAGCCTTTGGGCACATCTGGCGGCGGTTCTGGGCTATGGCAGGTTTCCTCATCGGAGTCACATAACAGGTATGTGTCCCTGAGTCGCTTGTTGATCGCTGGAGGGATGCCAGCAGGAACCTTTGTGGTCGGGGAATTGTTTATTCTTGGTGTGAGAGTGATTGATTGCCACTTCTGGAGGATCTCCTTTAACCGCACTATTTGCCGGATTCCAGTCACCTTGACACCATTCCCGTCTTCCGCCATGGTTTGAAGTATCAATCAAATTGTTACCTCAAATTTGTGTTAAGGAGCCTTTGATTCCAAATGAGCTTGTCTCATTAGATCTTCAAGCATATATATACATATGTTCTTATTCAATCAAGTAGGTAAAAGTTTTGCGGGAATTTAAATGCAAAAGGGAGAAACATAGAGATCACAGCCACCACCCAGTTTACATCTCAAATCATTTAATGGAAGCATAATGAACAAAAAGAAAGAATTGGAAAAAATATAATCAGAAACAGAACTGATTGATTCTGCAAGCTTCTCAACTTTTTTTGATAATGTGTTGGGATCCAGCAATGCATTGGATCCATTGAGAAGCTTAGTAACCGAATATTGATAATCCAGATTATACAATCTTCCAACTATAGAAAATGTTGTACGGAGATGTGTAATATCTAATTTGGGAGGTGATACTTTAATATAAGCCCATGTGAGGATCAGAAAGACATAAGGAGATGATTCCAAAAGGCGACAGCATTCATATTCTTTATGCAAACAAAACTTCCACCTACAATGAACATATATTTACTTTCACCTAAAGCTACTAGTTTCATTCACCAAAATCATTTTGTTAAACAAAAAAAAACCAAAATTATTAAGAAATCACATTTCTAAAATTTAAATTACAAGATACATAACTCATAAGAAATTTATTTTTGCGTGACGAAGAAAATGCAGCCCATATAAGCATGAAACATATATATATATATATATATATATATATATATATATATATCGCTAATTTGATGTAAAACTGACTTTTATGAATATGAATATCCGATAATCACAAAAAGGGTGCAAATATATCATAAAAATGAAATTAATGCAATTTTATAGAACAATGTTCAATGATCATTCAAACTAGAAACATTGCTTGAAGAATAATTCTTTTAAACGGAATAATCTCGAGTTGAACAGCCGCCACGTGTGTAACATTACGGGGCTCACTTCTAAATATTCGTGCATGTGTAACGGTTTCAAAAACTTTCAAAAAAAAAAAAAAAGAAGAAGAAACAAATCAAAAGAAGATCGGTGAAGATTACTGTAAAACATAACCCACAGATTTCAAATTTTCAATCGAGAATCCAGATCCAGCAAAAACAAATAAATAAATAAATAAGAAAAAGCCAAAAAAAAAAAAAAACACAAGTAAAGGAGGAAAACAAAACTAAAGAGGAGCCGCGCGAAATAGATCTCGCTAACATGGGGCGCAGCCCTATATGCAGAGCAGAAAAAGCAAAACTAATTGCGATCAGATCAAATAGATCTGAAGATTCAAAACGAAGAATGACTATAAAGTAATGGAGATCTTCATCGTATGCTCACGCAGACGTACATATATATATATATATATATATATATGCATACAACATGTAAAATATACCTTACGTTACAGTGACATATGTGGAGGCATTATCATGATCATCGACGGCAGTGGCAGCAGGGGCAATAGCGACATTGAGGAAAATCTGCCATTAGACAGCTCCGGAGCAGAAGCAACAGAGTTGCAGAGCGAGGATTTCAGACAAGAATCGAGAGATTCAGAAAGAAATAGAGAGATTGTGTCAAAGAAGAAATAAGAATGTTGTTTATACGATCATCACATGCGTCGGAGATTTTCTCTCTCGAATCGGAGGTTTCCGCAACTGTTTCAGCGATAGAACAGGTTTTTCGGGTTTCGTAGTTTGAAGACCCGCAACCAAAAAACAGAAAACGAATGTTGCTTCTACGTTGTGTCTATTTATAGCACTGGCGCGGTCAATCAGCCACGATTCTTGTGATTCTGTGCTGCTGGATGCGTTTTTCCATATCCGAACCCTGCTCCTTTATTTGCCAAGTGGAGAAACGGAATTGAGAAAAAAGATTACCTCTGATCAATCATGAAGGTTGCTTTTTACAGTTTATTTTATTTTATTTTAAATTATAACACTTGTGGATCATGTACTATAGAGTTGTCCATTTTTGTGGTTAATGATGAGTTTTGCTAGTGTTTGTGTTTTAGGGGAAAAGAAGATAAGAAAATATTTATTTTAATTGAATTGCTATTTTTTAGGGTACGTCATTTATTACTGGAAATGATTAGGAATGATGCAACTTAATGCCCCTTTCCGCTGGTCAGAGAATATTCAAGTTCTTTTGTTAAACACAGTGTGATGAATTTTGCAGATCTCGAGGATCATCCAGTGGTTTGTAACTTGAAGAGGGGCCTGCAATATATATATATATATATATAGGTTTGGAAATAATTTTAAGGGACCCAAGTCCTAAAAGCTTTAGAATCTTTTGATTAAAATTTTCTTATTTCAGCAAAGTTAGAGTTATATTGGAGGGTGGTGGCCAATAAATAAGAGAACTGATGAAAACCCGTGCATACATGGGACAGACTAACCACTATATAAAAAAATATAAGACTTGTAATTATTTAGTGTCACTAGAATATTTATTATGACTTTTGAAATTGAGTAATATATATATACATATAAAGTACTTGATTTCATATTCTAAAGCCAAGAGCATCAAAAATATTTTTATAGATCATATTATCAAATGAAGTGGGATTTAACTCAAATTTTGTTCAAATGACTTGAAAATATTTTCTTAAAATATTAAAGCTATCATGTGTTATATCTAAATTACATTTGATCTATTAAAAATTCGTTCATAATTAAATTTAAAATGCGTGTAATACCATAATAGATCATAATATATATTTATTCATTTTTGGTAACTTGCAGGCAGGCCCTTGTTATTTATCTTATATTTTATTGTATGCTATGCTATAAGTGATAAAACATTAGCCATTCAATTTGCATAACTATTATGATTTAAGATATGTAATGAACAATTAACCATGAGATCGAATTAATTACTTTATGGCTTGATAAAATCATGGTCTTCAGGTATGTTTTTTAATGGAAACATTGAACTGCAACCTTTTTATTTACAATATTCCATTCATCTATATGGTCGAATATTTGATTATTTCAATTGCATTTTGATGTAAACTACCTTGGCCGGCTCCATCTTTTAGGGTTTCCCATTCACAAATTTGGTTGGGAATACGGTAATGAAAGAAATATAACAGTTCGTCACTTGTAAAAGATGTAGGAGGGTGATAGAGAACGTGCCCAACAAATATTTCACTTTGCATTTTTATAAGTAAATAATTATCATGAGGCTCACATTCTTTAATTATTTAAGAAAAAGTTATATCTACCTATTTGATTTCTTGTTCGAAAAAAAACTAAAGGGCTATTGGTATCAGGTTACCTTTAACATGAAAATGATAATATTAAAAAATTTCTATGTTTCTTGTACATGAAATCCTAAAAATCCTTATATGCATACAAAGTTAACTTTCTAAGTGATGAGTTGCATGATTTCCCTCATGTAGGACTGAAGAGATTGATATTATATTTGCAAAGGGATAAGCAAGTTCTTATACTCCGTATTAAAGAGGATGATGTTCCAATCACGTGCAAAGCCTTGCTTAGAATAATTTTGTCACCTCAAAAGGTTAGGGAGCATAGCAGGTTAATTACCTATTGACCCTAAAGAAGGGTGTTAGCATATTATATATAAAATACTATAATATTTTATATGATATAAATAAAATATTATAATATACTATATAATATAAAATATATATAATATCTATTTTATATCTTATATTTCTATTTTTTATATATTTAAAAATTTTATGTATTTATATTTATTGTAAGTTTCATTGTAAATCATTCAATCAATAATATTCTATTCTTTCTTCAAAGGCCTTTATGAAATTAATTTATATGCATAAAAGTGATATCAAAAATAGAAAAAAAAAATATTTGCAATAAACACGACACGAAGTTAACAGGTTTGAGCTTAGTATAAATGGGTTTAGTCTAAAAAGGTTGAACACGATTGAACACGACTAAATGCGAATCATAAACAAATCAACCTGATAAACCCAGAATGACTTGTGTAACACGATTAAAAATAAATTAATAAATAGGTTATAAATACGTTAATCTAAGATTAATCTACTATGTAAAAAAAAAATCTTTGGCACCTATAGGTCTGAGGCTCTGACAAGACCTCGGGGCCCTGAATGCTTGATGCACAATATCTAGAAAGGTTCCTTGTGATGAGTCATTAGTGGCTTTTTTTTACTATGATATAGGAGTTGTTTAGCGACCGAAGAAGGTCCCAAGGGTTTGATTGTTCGTTGATTCAAGTGGTACATGAGTTGGGTTTAGAATGTCGTGAGACAGTTCGATTCCTATCTACCGTTAGTATTAAATGGAGAACTGTGAGGACCCCCATCTCTTAGATTGAGATGAAGATGTAAAGTCTAATACATTTGGTATCGATTCATCGACTGATGCTTATTACCTTGACTTCGATAGATCGCCAGCAAGCATTGGCCTAAAATAGTATATTATTTTCCATAAAATCACAAAGCCTAATTTTTTAACATTAATTTTGTTTCTTTAACAACAAAATACTACACATTAATAAATCTATAAAATATAACTTTATATCTCAAATCTTTAAAAAAAAATCTCAAAAAAAA
>JAJIYU010007982.1:0-18540 GCA_030144865.1 Tinospora cordifolia | reverse complement strand
AGGGAGGAGAAAAAGAAAGAAAAGGATAGGGAGAGAGAGAGAGAGAGAGAGAGAGAGAGAGAGAGAGAGAGAGAGAGAGAGACTTGTATTTAATTTGGTGGTGCTGATATGTATTGAGTTACTGTGTTACAGGACCAGATGGGCAGCCTTGCACCATGGTTGTAAGGACTTTACATTGGACAGTTCCTTCTTATTGGATTTGGGGCTTGCCCTTTTTCTTATTCTACTCAACGAGGTTATCTCAATTCCTGCATGCAAGGCCAAACCAGGGATGGTCGAGGGCACTTATGTGCATCCTTTCATCTCCATTTGTAAGTCATCACTTCTCACTTGATCTTAGATAGTCTGCAACTTAGATTATTGAAATCGTTTATTGTAGCCACAAATACTTTTTTATAATGTATGGATTGCATGTTACTTTTTTATTAAAAAAAGATAATGCTACTAAGAAAGGTTAACATGTGTAGACGAAACTTAATGCCCTTTATATAGACATTTCAAGTTTGATCTATGGACATGAAAAAAGTTATATTGAAATAGTTCTCATATTTATGACCCTATAATAACTTGAATAGTGATTAATCTGAAGATGCGTACAAAAAAGTGATGTTTTACAAATTCATTCTTTTATAGCAAAACAATAATAATCTCGCGTCAAGGTATGCCCTAGAAGGCTGAAATGTTGAAATTATCATATTCAATTAGTATTGCTAGAAAATTAACTATTAATCATATACTACTGACCTTGTTAATCTATTCAATGGTTTTCTTAGAGAAGAGCAATTTCCAAATTCATAGAGTCCTATTTGGTGTGGAAACTTCCCTTAGAAAAGTATGGATTGAGGCCAGACCACCCATTTGAAGAAGACTATGCATCTTGTCAAATGGCCATCTTGCCCGAAAACTTTTTCTCAGAGGCTGATCAAGGAAGAATCAAGTTCAAGAAGGCTTCAAGATGGTGGTTTTGGAGTGGTGGTGTTGAGTTTGATGACAAAACCAAGTTGGAAGCAGATATTGTTTTCTTGGCAACTGGCTTCGATGGCAAGAAAAAGCTTAAATCTTTGTTACCTGAGCCCTTCTCTAGTTTGGTGGAGGACTCCTCAGGAATCATGCCATTGTATAGGTATACAAAAATAGCAGTTTTCCAAATATATATATATAATTCAAATATTAGCGTAAATCTTTTTCTACTTATATTATATACCTTTAAGAACTTAATGCTCTTTTTATTTTTTAAAACCTAATTTTATTGTTAATTAGGTCAAAATAGTAAATTGATCATTACCTATTTCAGATTTTGGTTTTTTTTTTTTAATTTTTTAATTGTCATCCCTGATTTGCCTTTTAAATTTAAGTTTTACTTTTAAGAGCCTTTATCCATATCTGTGAATAATTTTAGTCATTTTTATTATAATAAAAGATAAAAACACATCTAATGTTGTCTTATAATATTTTAATCTTATTCAATAAAATTATATTTAAGGTATGCGAGCATGCACTAGTATTTAAAAAAAAATATATATATATATATTAAAGTAACTATTACAATATTATGCAACTATAAAGTAACTGTTACAATATTATGCAATTATAACATTTATATAAACATTATATGCATGAATATTACGAATCACAGGCGGATATTTATGTGTCTAATGATTATAAATGTTACAACAATAAATTTAGTATTGTCTCATATATATATGATTAATGTCAAGAGCTACAATTTTGTTCATTTTATTTGATTACGTTCTTGCCATATTATGCAGAGGAACAATTCACCCTCTAATTCCAAACATGGCATTTGTGGGGTACCTTGAAAGTGTATCAAATTTACATTCAGCGGAGCTTCGGTGCAAATGGCTGGCGCAACTACTGGACGACAAGTTCAAGCTCCCAACGGTGGAAAAAATGCTCGAACAGACAAAGAAGGAGATAGATGTGATGAAGAAAACAACTAGGTTCTACAAGAGGCACTGCATTTCAACATTTAGCATCAATCACAGCGACGAGATTTGTGAAGAGATGGGATGGAGTTCATGGAGGAAGAAGAACTGGGTATCAGAAATTTTCAGCCCTTACAATAACCAAGATTATATTGAAGAAAACTGAGAATAATATATACATGATTAACAATAATTACTCTTGGTTCCGTTACAAAATCATATTAGTTAGGTCAGCACAGCTGATCAGTTATAAGTCAGTAAAGTTACAATGTTTCTATCAACGCATAAATAATGCAACATATATAAGTGTCTCGCAAACAGACTTTGTACTTACATAATGATATATGTAATTAATGATCGACCAGATCATATAACGGGCATGTAAATGATGATCCTCAATCCCTTCAAAAGTAATAAAATTTAATATATAGTTCGCTACTTATATTACTATGTTAGTGCAAGTTGTTCAATTAATGAATTCCATATTCGAATACAAATTCATGAAATATAATCATACAGAATATTAATTAATAATTCGATTTAGAAGGTATCTTTTTCATACATACATATATATATATATATATATATAAGAGTACACGTGCCTTTTAAAACAATGGAGACCCTTATTTGTGCACAATATTGGCATTCATGTCAAGTTTCAATTGTTATTTATCAAATATTGGAAGAAATTAATGAACATGGTACTATAAAGGTTTGTTTAATTTTGTGAACGTTGAATCTTATTATGGTCCATTTGTTAATTCCTTGCGTTCTATTTGCAATAATTTTAGATGATTTAATTGTTGAAGGTGAGTCGATGGTGATGACACTTGAGGATGAAGAAACTCATTATTTTTGAAAGAAAAAAATGTCTTAATCTTATGTTGAATTTGTACTGTTATTCTATGATATATAGAGTTTTTTTTTTTATTTATCCAATAAATTAAGAACTTGTGATACATTAATAAATAATATGGACCTTTTACCTAAATTATGACTTGATATCATGAATAGCCCTTGGTCACTATATGTTATTTGAAAAGTCTGTGGCCAAAAATCTAATATATATTAAACCAATTAGTAGGTTTTTTTAAGGTGTAATTGCATGACTTATATTAGTTTTTGACAAGTTTGTTGCCTAAGGGTTTTGACAAGTTTGTTGCCTAAGGGTTTAACAGAAAAGGATAATTAGTAGATTATTTGAACATTTCTTTGTATGATGCATACATTGGTTTGATAGGTTTGTAATAAAAAATCTATTAAAAGGCCAATTCGTACATTATTTGTGTTTATTTTTATGGATAAGTTTTTGTATTTTATGTTGGCTCAAT
This sequence comes from Tinospora cordifolia, assembly GCA_030144865.1. Lineage (NCBI taxonomy): Eukaryota > Viridiplantae > Streptophyta > Magnoliopsida > Ranunculales > Menispermaceae > Tinospora > Tinospora cordifolia. Next base: position 15,263 of record JAJIYU010007982.1, on the reverse strand, counting down.
GGTAGTAAATGTTGCAAGAACAATGTACTTATGCCCTAGGTCATGTGTTCAAAACTCCACGAAGGCGAAATAAAATCCTAAGGGGGGGAACAATACCTGTGAATGAACGCCTAGCCCAGAGTACCCTGAGAGAGGACTCTGGGGGCTCAGTGAGGGGTGGTTACAATGAGATTAAAACTTTGTTTTAGGTTCATGATAAAAAGAAACCACCAAAGGGCTAAATTATAAGATTTAAAAATGATTTTGATTTTGAACTACTCAAAAATGTTATGTTATGATCATTACTGAAAGTTTGTGAGTCACTTAACTTGTCAACAGAATGTGAATAGACTAAAATGCAATAGGATAATTAAGAATAGAAGTGCAATAGAGGAAATGACACACATATATGTTTATGCATTTCAGCCAACAAACCTACGTTTGTGGGGCCTCGCCTAGTGCAAAAGATTCCACTAATCTTTTCAAAGTACACTGCTAAACAGCATAAACTTTTACACATAGTCACACGTCAAACCTTGACGTGAAGAGTGTTGTTGAACTCTATAGGAAACAAATTCAGATTTGCAGAGAGCATAGACACCCTTTGATCACTCAACAGACATATGTAATAATCTCAAATATTGTTCTTGATTTTCAATACAAAGATATGTAAATGTAAAACACTCTATTCAAGTTGATTCTAAATGATAATTTAGTTTTCAATCAATTCCCTTTAAATAGACTATCAAGCAGAGCAGAACTTTAACAAATATGAGATTCTGGGTTCACTGTGCGATCCACTATGATACTCGATTGTGAACATAATCTCCAGATTTTCAACAATGTCGTTCTTTCCAGAACCAGCAAATGCCAACACGATCATTCCTCTTTCTTGACTACCAATGAGCAGAGATCTTCTTTGAAAGGAACAAATATCTTGCTAATTTCTAAAAAGAAATTTCTATAATCTTTGGAGTTCATGATTTTGAAAGAAACTTGTAGTTTTTCATTATACAGGATATGACAGTTGCAGTTTTTCATTATACAAGATTTGGCAGTTGTAGTTTTTCATTATACATGATATGGACAAAAAAACTGATTCAGTAGTTTGCAAACAAAATGATTTGAAAACATTTTATAAGGATTGAATATCCCTTTTAATGATCGTTGAACAAAAATGAAAAATGGAATAATGTAAAGCAAAAGAAAAAAAATATCAAATAAATGCACAGCAGATATGATTTCTAAAATAAACATAGTATTCTGTTTTTCATTACTTGTTAGCATACTAATGGTAGTTGCCATAATAGAAAATATGTCATAAAGATTTGAGCACCAAACATGCCAATTTTAAAACTGTGATTCCTAACAATCTCCCTTTGGCATTGTTTGGTGCAAAACATACACCAGATCACAACAAGAAGAGAAAACAATAAGTAACAAAAATATCAGCTAGCAGAGAAAAGTCAAAATTGCTTGTAGTTGATTCTCCTAACAGTCAAACAAAAATCCAAACTGCAAACATACAAGCAAGCCATCAAAAAATCTAAACTGAACCTAAAATGAACCTATCCTAGCCTAAACCATCTCCCCCTTTTTGGCCAAACAATGTCAAACATGAGCATCATCCACAAACTGATGAAGAATGGACTGGATGTGATGTTATTCTACAGTAATAAAGGCAAGACGTGCCTTGAGATAGCCAATATAGCTCTGCTGATAAGGAAAAACCACTGGGGCATTTGACGAGGTGGTGAATTGTGGAGGTGATTGCCACTCCCCCTCAATATCAAGTCGATGAGTGCATCAAGAAGCTTTCGAAGAAGACGAATCTCCCCTTGAATGAGTGTTCGGTCGGTTTGAGGGATGGATAGTTTGTACTTATGTACCAAGTACGCTATAATGGTACAAGGAAGCAAGAACTTATTGTAATTGGAAGAGGATTCGGTAATTTGACGACGGAGCCAAACATGATTTGTACCAAATTAAGGGGATAACCAGTGCTGATGGCATAGAAAAGAAGGGCAAGATCATGGTAGGCAGTGGAATTATGGGTGGAAGGAAGCCAAACGGCAGTGGAGATATGGAAGAGGAGATAGTTTGAGGCCTTCAAAGCTAGGCCAAACACGTTCAGAGTCACCTGTAAAGACTTTGGCTACCTCATCCATGTCAACATCAATGTCAAGAGGTCACAAGGGATCACATTCTACCTCTCAAAAATCAAAGAAACTGTTAAGGTCGGAGGGAGAAAAATACACAACACGGCCTCAGACATAGTTAAAATGAAACCATGGGGAGGAAGGAAAAGCAATTTTAATAGATAGATTGGCATAGATTTCTTGAACAAGAGGAAGGAAAAACAATTTCAATATCGTCATGGTTTCATTTATTGTATCTCCTTCTTGTATGGAACAGAGTCATGGACATGGATGTTTTTTCTAGCTGTGACTCGGACAAAGGGTCCTGGAGCAGGGGATGGAACAGAGTCACGTACAGGGATATTTTTTCTAGCTGTGACTTTGGTTCGAGAACTTATAGGGGGATTAATTTTGGGTGAGGTAGTGGGAGCTATGGTGGTCGGAGGTGGCCAATCAAGTGTAGGTGGTGGGTTTTCGGTAGGAGTAGCCTATTTGGCAGAAGGTGCAGAAATAGGGGAAGAGGTGAGTCAGGAGATGAAGCAGAGGGACGAGATGACGAAGGGCGTTTACCTTTGTGAAAACTGCGAGACTTCGACAATGCTTTGGTGCGAGGAGTCTGAGCCATTTGAACCAACATGTTGGCAAGAGGAACGTTGTCATCAGTGGAATTAGAATCAATGATCAACGATAGTGGTCGAATAGACTTGCGAACCAGAGTTTTGAACCGTGCTAGTTTCGGTCCAAACTCATTGAAAAACCAAACTGGAAAAGCTGAGTGGCGTCCGGACGAGGATTGAGATAAGACCATAAAGAAAACAAGAAGGAGATACATGGATGTGAAATGTTTTGTTTACTCTCGCGCTTTTAATCAATGGATGTTTGAATTACTTTGATGTGTGTTAGTGTTGATATGGTGAGGCTTAATGATGACTGAGCGGACTCAACTTGATGAGTGAGTTCGTTCAACCACCGTGCCGGTCGGGTCGCCCTCTGGTTTAAGGAAGGGGTCCCAACAGTATACTCCTCTCCTATGGTGATTTTTTGCCTAATTGGCCTTCTGAAAGATGAATGAGGAAATTATTTGGCCTTTTGAAATTGTGCCAAGAGACTACTTGGATTGACTATGATTCTCCATCTTGTGTATGCTAGAAACCAATGCTTTGATGTTTCTGTATACCTTGGAGAACTAAGAAACCAAATAATTTGCCCAAAAACTAGTATGCATAACAATATCATCATGGTTACATTCTAATCTACATCAAAATATCCTTGCAATTACCCACCTATTCACAACACTAAAATGTAATTCATACGTGATGGTTCTAAAACTAGATGTTGTGGCATTTTTTTTAATGACTTGCCAATGAGATACTCACGACTTTGCATAAGTTGATTAAGTTGATTTGTTTGTAATGAAAAAAAAAATAGAAAATTGTGTATGCTAAATATTGCAAAATGTCAATGGTTCTATGATAGGGTTTAGGGTGTAAGGTTTAAGATTTGTGTGTTTATTGGTTCTAGATATTAAATGCTCAATATTTTAAGATTTTTAATGCATTTCTCTAGTGGATAGATACATCCCTAACTTGCAAGGTACTCTATCTCAGTCCTTAAGAAAGAATGGAACAAACCTAGATTAAAACAAATTTAGATTGAAGTTGTTGAATTTCCTCTTGAATTTTGGTTGAATCATTCCTAATCCTTTAAATATCATCTATATTGATGATCAATACAAATAAATCATGTAAGGAAAGGGGTTCTTATTTGTGCCAATGGTGCTTCAAGCTTAAGATGAGCATGAAGAAATTAACAATACTTCATTATCTTTTGAGTTGTTCTTCTTGATCGGTGGCTCAAGATCTTTGGTCTCCACCCGGACCCGATGAAAAAATTTGGATCACTTCTTATGGATCCCTTAAGAATGATTTTGATCTAGTTCATGATAGAAATAGAAAGCGTTCTAGTGGGATCCTTACAGATAGAAAAAGATTATAGTCAATTTGATAATGATTGAGCGACATTGCTTCTTCGATCCAAACCAAGGAATCTCTTAGATGTGATGCAAAATGGATCTTGTTCTATCATTGATCAGAGATTTCTATATGAAAAACACGAATCATAGTTTGAAGAAGGGGAAGGAGAAGGAGCCTTCAACTTGCAACAGATAAAGGATGATTTATTCAATCACATAGTTTGGGCTCCTACAATATGGCGAATGATTTTGAGTATCGATTCATTAGTAAAAAGTGTTCACGTGCTTTTGAATGGTCGAAACAAGAACTTTATGTGAGAGTGGAAGCCTAAAAGGAGAATTGGGGATTTTTTTGATAGGAGATCTGAGTGTTTTTTCATGGAGATGAAAATTTTAGTTGGGGTTGATAGTATTTAATTCACATAAGCCTTTTTGACATTTTTTATTTCTTTATTTCTATTTCAACTTAAGGAATTCATAACAAATCAGAACGAGGTTAACTTGATTGATACACAATTAGATATAGATCTAAGATATTTCATTAAAACATGTACTGAATAAATTAGACTAATATCCAAAATCCAACTCTTATCTTATAAAAAAGAGTTTCTATCATTTCTTAATTCCATGCTAAGATGGGATATGCCTATCCCATTTTAACAATGCATGAATCGATGAGTGAAGGTTGAAGAATGGAATTTAGCCCTTTTCTGGCGAACCAATCACTCGAATGGATCTTATACTTCATTATTATATTACTTCTGATTACTTCTATATCATTTCCATGATTATATCCATTATAATACATTACTTGAGGACTATAGAATTTCATAATATATATTATTATATAACATAAAATATATTATTATATGAATAAAATAAATATTATTATATAAATAAAATAATATACATAATAGAATTGAATATTTTATTTCATATATATATAAATAATAAATGATGATAAAAATCTAATAATATATAGATATAGATATTGTATAGATGATAGATATAGTGTATAATATCAATAATAATAATAAATATCAAATATATAATGGTTAATGATTCATGAAAGAATATGTCGGGACCCCTACCTTGGGTGAAGGGCGGCTTGACCGACACAATGACTCAACGAACTCACTCATTGAGTCAAGTTGGCCCAGTTACCGTTAAGTCTTTCCAATCACAACATCAAGCTACATCAGAGTAATTTAAACATTCATTTAATAAAGTACGAGAGCAAGAAAATATTACAAACAATATTTGTTCTGAAATACAGTTGACCATTAGTTACATGTACAAAAATGACCAACCTCTAACAAAGACCAAGAAAAGGAAAAAGAACCACCAAGGGACTAGGCTATCACTGCGCTTTTCCCTTTTTCAACCGCTAAGGAACCTAAAATATTAGTAGAGTAGTAAGTTTAATTTGCAATGTGGCTCAGTAAGTAGTAAAACCTGCATATTACCTATAACTAGCATTCCAAAAGAATGCATGAACAGTAATAGTAAAACAATGCTTGATAACAAGGCATGTAGTAAAATATTTGTAAACAATGCAATAGTTAAAGAAGAATAGTTTGAACACCTGCTAGTTGAAAACTGTATCAAGGTTACGGTTCAAATCATCCAACCCTATGGTCATCGCTTGAGCGAGTCATGAGTCAGGTGTACCGGCCACTCAAGCAGGTCATAGGCTAGGTGTATCTATCGAATACCTTAGCCCCGTGCTTGGTCTTCAAGTGCCGCTATTCGAGCGAGTTTGACGTTAGGCGCATTGATCAGATGCCCTAACCTCGATACTTGGGCCTTGAGTCCAATTCGAATCACATTGTGTACTCTGACCCGTATGCCTGAACCTCGAGACTATGGTCTTACTATCAGTGTATATCTATAAATTTCAAACCAATTTATATAACTCAAATCACATGAAACCATTCAACAAATGTCATTTCACACACATTTTTTAAGCAAGGAATACAAGTTAAAGTAATGTCTGAAATAAACTACTTACCTCGGGTATTGCGTATTGATGTCCCGTCGACACTCCACCCAATCTCAACAGACACACCCAAATCTGCGTTATTTGCGCAGCAAATTTGCCGATTTTTCTATGATCAATCAGTGCTTAAGATTTGCGCAAAATTTTTCAGATTTGATCTATGCATCCAGCAATCCTTTGGGAGTTGGTTCTGATTTAGACCCTCCCAGGGAGCCGTAAGTGGCTGCAAAAATAGTGTGGCTAAACCTCCCTTATGCGTAAAAACTGCGTCGATGGCTCCATACAGGGAAAAGGGGGCTTGAGGGTTCTAATGGTGGATCCAAGTAACCCTTCCCAAATGGGGGAAGTTTTGCTCCTTAAATATTCTCCCAAATTTTAGTTTTTGATTTTTGGACTTCATTTGATATGGTTTTCAAGTAGAATAACAGGGTAGTCAAATTCCCAACCTTTTGTTCTATCTACATAGAAAATTTGTTGATTGTTTTGCGATCAATTTGTGTGTCAAATTTTTGCGAAACTTTTCAGATTGGACCTATACCCCTGAAATATTCTTCAAAATTTTAGTTTTTAATTTTTTGATTTCATTTGATATGACTTCCAAGTGGGTAATAGGAACTGTGAATTCCTATTTTGCGTGTGACATGCAGTCACATTGTATATCAATTGACTCACTTAACCATGTCCATTTTAGACGAAACTTGGTACACTTATTCTTGGGTTGTCCACCAAGGTGTCCACAAAATTTTAGCTCAAAATGACAAGTTTTTGGTCAGTCAACTAATCCCTTGAATTCTCAGCCAAGTCATAGAAAATTCTAGGTTCATGTTTTTCATTGGTTTTCTAGTGTTTATTTTCCCTCGATAAACATCCAATCTAAAGCTATTTCTTACATTTATCATTAGTATTTAGGTCATAAAATATCCTCATACTAAGTCCCATTCAAATTAGTAAGCATATGTAACAGAAATCTGCTTATACATTTCATCAAACACCTCATATGCCTCTTCTACAAACTCTAAAATTTTCCTTGTGTCAAAACACCTACTTGATAGGGCATCTTTGCATGCATACAATACCACAAATACAAGGGCTTATGGCATGGAATTTATACCTCCATATAGCCTCAAGTGTGAGGTTTAACCACACCAAGTTTCGGCCTAATCGGACACTCCTAACAACTTCAACTATTGCCCTGAAGTTGCTCCCATAACACGTTATGCTGTCACAGTTTGCGAGCAACCATCTTCGGCACCTTGTAAACACCATTCGAGAGCTTAAATTTTGATTTTTGACAGTTGGAACTTGAAGTATACATTGCAAGGATGGGTGTTTTTACCTTGAGAAACGACCATAATGGTTGTGAAAACATCCCTCCCAAAAATTGGATCATACATTTTTCTCTGCTTGTAGTTTCCAACTATGTCAAACAGCTCCCTTTGTGGTCATTTTTGTCTTGGTTGGCTGGTGTTTTCGACCAATGGTTTGCACATTCTTAGGGTAGTAAAAGCTTTCCAATGACTGTAAGCTTGTTCAAAACAGAGTTGGGACGAAGAAGTTATGAGGGCTTGAAGTTGGCTGGTTGCAACAAAAAATTTGCAAAAAATTGGGTTGTTGTGTTGCTAAGGTGTTTGCATGGTTCAAATAGTGCCACGTGGCCAACCACGTGACCCGGGGGTGGCGTGGCATGATGCCCCATTGGTCGTAGTTATCGGGCCAGTCGTAGCGATGTCAATGGCCCAAACCATGGGAAAAACTTGGTTTTATGTTGGTTTTTCAACTGGAAACAGGGGAAGAGGGAAAGAAGAAAAAGGGAGGGAAGAAGAGAGATTGGGCAAGTGGGCCAGCAGGCATGCGGGCCAACCCCCGAGCATGCCCAACTCGCACGGACCGAATGGCCTGAGCGTCGAGCTTGGCCCGCACGGGCCATTCGGCCCGTGCTTTGCTTGGCTCGACCACATGAGTTTGGGCAATCCAGGGCCATGCACTTGGCTGCCCAGGTTCCTTTTTTTATTATTCTCTTTCCTTTGTGTGTGTGTGTATTATTTATTTATTTATTTTATGTTGTTCTTATTATTATTTTTATTATTATTATAATAATTATTGTTATTATTATTATTAATTTATACACATGCCACCCAAAAATAACATTTTTCTCTCAAAAAATCAAATAATCACCTGAAAATTCATTATTCCTTCCTAAAATTCATATAAAATTATATTTTTTTCCAAAAATTACATTTCTTCAATAATTAGCGTATTCTTTTTCTCGAAAATCATATTTCTCAATTAACTTAATTTTCGTCAATTAAATGGGTAAAATTAGAGAAAATTCATATATTTTCATTGAAAATTTTGAAAATACTTGGGAGTGCTTATCTTTAACCCATCAACTTGGCATTCAAAAATGTGGGTTGTTTAAATATTGGTCATTATAGAAGAATCCAAAAATGCTATGGAATCACGAAAGGTCGAAAACTCTTTCAGATCTACTAATCACACCATTACATTCATTGTATTGACTTATATTAGATTGAAAATTCTAAAAAACTTTTCATATTATGCTTAGAGCATGATGATGATCGAGCGGGTATGCTCCCATCGTCTAGTGGTTTTAGACATCTCTCTTTCAAGGAGACAACGAGGATTCAACTTCTTCTGGGGGTAGGGTACTGTCAAAAGAATTTGTCTATGGATTATCAATAAGTCTAAAATGAATTTTTCCTGGGTCGATGCCTGAGTGGTTAATGGGGATAGACTTTAATTCATTAATAATATGTCTACGCTCGTTCAAATCTGGCTCTCGATTCAATAGAAGCCCAAAGAAGTGAATATGATACCCAAATAATGAAAATATGTAAAAAGTAAGTCTGATTGCACCTATTCCTAATGCTAGATGGAATATAATGACATAGGGATCCATATGTAAACTTATTCCTAGTGCTCTAATGATCTCTTCTCATAATGTACATAACCCTATTCCAGTTTAGTTTGATATGGGAATGAACTTATAATTTGATGATCGAGTCGATTCTATAATTATAAGTTCATAAGCTCTGCCCACTGCCTTTTTGGGCAAAATAGATCTACTAATTCTTTGACTCCAATTAGTAAGAAGGATATTGAATGTGACGACCCACATTTTTTGACATCGGATTGACGAATCTGACATTTATGTACTCCATGTATTTTCTAGAATTTTAATGAGAAAATACAAAATTTTTTTCAATTTTTTCCAATTTCAGATTAATTATTAAGGAAAATGAAATTTTAAGGAGAAAACACATGAAAGTATTAGGAAAATGTATTTTTTTGAGAAAAATAATTTATAGGATTGATTTATGAATTTTTGGAACAATTATCGAATTTTTAGAATGATAAATGAAATATTTGAGAATAAAATGTAATTTTTGGTGAATTATTCAATTTTAGGAGAAAATAATGGAATAAATGATGGAAATTGATGTACAATGGAAAGTTTAGATGAGAAATAAGGATCAAATAATTTTTGATGATTTTAGAAAAAAAATGTTGGATTTTGATATATATATATATATATATATATGTGTGTGTGTGTGTGTGTGTGTGTGTGTGTGTGTATAAGGGGGAGAGAAAAAAAAAATCGGCGCACGGGCTGAATTCGGCCCATGCAGACCGATTTCGGGTCGGGCCTGCAGATCAACCCGGTCACGCCAGAAGCGTGGGCCTCTGGCCCGCGCAGACTCGGCCCATGAGCCCAGGCGCGTTTGGAGCTTGGGCTGGCCCAAGCGCTTTCTTTTTCTTCTTCCCACGATTTTTGGGGTATTTTTGGCGAATTTCTACATTTTTTTGAGGTATTTTTCAGCCAAAAACCATGGGAATCCATGGTTTGATGATCTCTGGTTTTGAGCAAGCCAATAGCAAGTGCCAACTAGGCATTCAACATGAAGATTTGGAGGCCACGTGGGTGGCCACATGCCCTATTCTCATGCCATGCAAGCAACTTCTCATGTAACAAAAACCCAGATTTTTACCTAAGTCCAAACTTCCAGCTCTTGCTCCCACCTTCCAGACCTTGAATCTCTTTCGTTTCTTATCCAAATCCAGTGATCTATAGCTTGGTTTGAAGCTGATAACACTATCTACGAAGTCCCATAAGTGGTTTGCCCAATCTTGAAGCCATCTGAATCATAAATTATAGAGAAGAGGTGTTGTCTACAAAGTTCAAGCCTAGAAAACCAGAAGAGTTTGTCTTGAAGCCACCTTTGGAGCTCTGATTCCTAGACCATTTCAAGTCCATTCTGGAGGTAAAACCCCTCTTTTTCTTCCTTATTTCAAGTACTTCCATGTCCAAGTGGTGGAAATCAAAAATTAAAACTCCCAACCTATTTTATAAGGCCATGAAACTGACTATCTGGCTAACTGTTTTGACAGTTTGTGCAAAGAGCAAGCAATAAGACCAGATTGAGGCTGTGTTTGGAGAAGTTGTAGACATCCGTTTGGGTTGAAACCAGAGGCGTTTTAAACCTCATAGTAGAGGCCACAGAGAGGTATAAAGAGCTAATCCTAAGCCTCTATATTTTAGATATTATATACTTGCAAATGTGCCTCGTCAGTTAGGGATTCTAGGACTTAGAATATTTTTTGAAGGAAATCCCTTAGGCTTGCTATGGTGGAACTTGAAATTGAGGATGATTAGGGTTATACTTACTTGCTATTTGAGATGATAATTATTACACAAATGTTTAGGGACCTGAAACCTTTCAAAATCAGTAAGATAGACCCTTGGATCAGTGCTGTAGAGAAGGGGAATTTGGCACTTGAAACAACTTAGGAAAAACTTAGGAATCTGAAAACCAGTTTTAGAACAGATAAATATCAGATCAGTTAACTGACCAAACCTTGGCAATTAGAGCTGGAATTTGGTGGAGAGGTCGCTGGATGTGTCTATAATATGTATACCAAATTTCAGGCCATTCTGAATTAGGAAAGTAGGTCAATTAACTCACTAAGTGACTGCTTGTCATAGGATATACGAGATTCTTATAATCTTTGTTATTATACCCAGAAACCCTAGTAAATGAAGTTAAAAAATCACGAAATAAGATTTTAGTGAAATCTTAGACAGGATAGATCAAATCTAGAAACTTTTATACAAATCCAACGGTTGGATTGATCACAAAAAATTTGAAAAGTTTACTGCCAGGAAGTGTCACCCAAAAGTCCCTGTGATTCAACTGAAAATTATGAGATTAAATTAGATTGGCAAACCTCTGTGGATTGAGCTTAAATTTGTTGGAGTGATTCCTAATAATGTCTAGCTTATGCCTACCAAATTTCAGAGCAATATGATATGGATAAGTGGGTCAAATTAGGCAAACAGTCACTGTCTATTATACAAAACCCAATAACACATGGTCCCTGGAATCTTAGCTAAAAATACTACCAAATGAAGTCCTAAAATCATGGTTTAAAATTTCAGGAAAGTTTTAAGGAGTCTAGAATAGATATGAAAAATTTAGTGCAAATCCGGCATACGGATTGCCTGCAAAAAAATCGGCAAGCTTGCTGTGTAAGAGAGCAAAGGACTCAAGTTTGACCAAGTGTTGAGGTTTGAGATTTTGAACTATTTTTTACCCTTTTTGACCCAATCTTGACCTGAATGGCCTATGTTGACCCAATTTGGGCATGGATTGACCTAAGGTAACTAAGATGACCGCATTGACTAGAGTTGACCAGAATTAACTATGTCTGACTGATTGACCGAAACGGCTCGGGTCGATCAAAACTAAGTTGAGACGGTGATATTAGATATTGGGTCACTATACAGATAGAAATGAGATTGAGTTTTAATTGATGCACATTCGAGAGCGTATAGCAGGGCTGTGCCGGTTGTCGACAAGACATCAGTGCACAAAACCCGAGGTGAGTAGTGTTTTCTAACTTATTTCTTAGAGCTTGTTATTCTGTGCATAGTGAAAATGATGTTACATATTGTGATGAACTTGCATCCTTTGAATGAGTTTTAAATGAGAAGTGCACCGAATGTCGAGGTACAGGAGCAGGTTAGGGTATTGGATGCAGTAGAGTAATTAAGGCGAGTTGTGACCCTGATAATGACCACCTAGCACAGAGTGCCTGTTGAGGGGTTCTGTGGGCCTACGATGATGGCAACGGCAATAAGTCCTAATCGGGTCGTCACGATATGCCTAACCGTCTGCAACTCGCTCGTTTAGTAATTGGGTTCCCCTAGAGCGTCGAGTGACCACCAAGCACAGAGTGCCCTGAGGGGGGTTCTGTGGGACCAGATTTGGGTCGTCACCTATACACCTAACCGCCAGGTTTCTCCTGCTCGAGTGAATTTATATGTTTTCAGCATTATTAAAACTGTTCTTAATGAATGTGCACGACTGCATTATGATTTTGAATTGTGTTTACTGCTGCATTCACTTGCATAATGCTATTGTTCATGCATTCATGACACATGTTTTAACTGTGGAATACTTGTTTTAAGTTGCAATTAGACTACATTACTCACTGAGCCGCCGCGAACAATTAGATTCACTATTCTAACTTTTCAGGTTCTTCAGCAGCGGATAAGGGCAAGGGAGTGGTCATCGCCTAGAGCCGCGTTCCCTTACTCTTTTTGGTAGGACTTCTTTGTATTTCCCTTTCTATTATCGCCTTTGAGGGTTAGGATCTATGTATAGGGGTGAGGATAACCTGTATATAATGAATAGTCTCTCCCGTTGTTACACATGTGTAATGTCCCGTTTTAGAAATATGAAGTTCTTATTGGTGTTTGTATGTTAAATTTCTCTGCATTCCTTATGATTACTCTGATAGTGTGTGATATGGTGTTGTATGTTGAGGCTTAACAATGTCTTGGCAAGCTCGTCTTGCGAGCGGGTTTGTTGGGACACTATGCGGGTCGGTTCGCCCTTCATCCTAGGGAAGGGGTCCCAACATTGAACTAAACAATAGACCTTAGAAGCTAAAAAGCGTATCCTGAGCAATTGCAATAATTGGGTTCATTGATAAATGCTATCACACATACAATCATACTCAATTCGATAGAACTATTCGATCTTAAATGAAATGTAAATAGAGAATAGCGTTTTTTTAGTTTATCCCTCCCAATGTATGGCCGACTCAAGATAAGTTAATTTGAAACATACATAATATATACAAATAGGGTACATAGGATCTAGAGCTAGAGTAGTAGCAGAAAAGATTTCGATGTGTACTATCTGTATGTTTAGCAAATAAAGGTGTGTTTTGCCCTTGAGTTTGTAAACTCATCCCAAATTAGCAATGTACTGCTCAATCTTTCAAACTAGGCGCTTGGCACCTATTTAAATTCATAAAGTGCCTTATGCAGTAAGCAAACATATTTACAAAATGCTGAATATTGGCCCTTCTAGCTAAGACACGCACACTTTCCTTAACAATGAACCATTCAAGTTAACATTGTTTGCATCTACTTGATTTATTGGCCATTGATGTTGGACAACAATAGTTATTAAGAAGTACCCTTACAATAGTGGTGTTAGACACAACACTGAATGTTTCACCAAAATCCAACCTTGGTGTTTGTGAAATCATTCTTCCACAAACCTGTCCTTCATTGATATTTATCTATAAGTGCATCATTACTAAACTTGGTTTTCAAATATTTCTATGTTATAAATAAGATTTTTACATGTTGTTCTTGGAACCAAGGTCCAAGTATTATTTTAACGCTCTGTGCTCCTTCTTTCATAGTTATAGAACATTTTTTACACTGCAATGCCTTAGTCATTAGCATTGGTTTTGGCACTAGTTCCTTGTCGTTGCATTTTGCAAGCATCAAGGCTTTTAGCCCGTGAGAACTTCTATCTTAGCACGTATAGTATATAAGATGAGTGGTCATATGTAGGAATGATTTGGTCATGAAATAGGAAGCTTGTTTTAGATGAAGAAAGGTTAATTATGTTATAATATTCTAGATTATTGTAAGACTATTCTTTATAAGGAAAAATAGTTTATGAAACATCCATTGTACAGTTTTCTAGATTACTATAAGATGATTCCTTATAGGAAAAATAGCTTCATGAAACATCTATTGTGTGATATGTATCTCTTGCCTAATTTAATCAATTAGATTAACCTTTGTGTCTATTGATATATGCAAAAAAATTATTCTTTCTAAGTGAAACTTAAGTTCATTATGTTGATAAAACTCAAAGAAGTAAATTAAGTAGACACATTCAGAACTTTTTAGCTACAAGTCATCAAGTATTTTACCGCATAGGTCCCGCATGGAGATATATAACTCACACTATAGGAAACATCTTTGTCTGTATATATGTATGCACCTAAGTATAATTTCAGCTACAGCCATCAAAAAGAAAGAGGTAGCTTCTTCTAAGAAAGTGAAATTTTAAGTAGTCTCAATTATATGGACGTGTTTTCTTTCAATATATTCTACCATTTTTCTCTTTATCATACCTGCCTTGATTTTGTAAAGCTATTATAAGCATTCTAATATTGCCGCTCAGATCTTAGGTACTTAATTCTTAAAGTAAAATAATTTTCCACCCAAGGCACGGACACTCCTCTGACTATAATAGCATCATGTATTTGTTTAATGGATATAGCCAAATATATCTCTTAAGACAATCCAAAACATGGATGAATGATAGAATTTAAATTAAACAATGTAAAGATCATATAAACAAGAACATGAGAAGAGAAGAAGAAGAACAGAAAACTATAAGAAAATGAACCAAAGAGATTTTCATTGACCAAAATATTTCTTACAGCACCCAAATTATATATACCTTAAAGACAAAAACATGAATGACACTAATAGGGTTTCCTATCAACCTTCAATACAGCTATATATATCCAACTAACTAAACTATCTACAATGAATCGAAGTCTTCTTGAAAATGTAGTTGATTAGCTAAAAAATTTCTCACAACCCTCTTGAAAGTAAATTTTAGAAAAACAACCAAATTTAATTTGCAAGAAAAAGAAAATTTAAAATTGATTAACAGCTAAGACTTTAGTCATAACATGCAACTTAAGCAAATTAGCGACTAACTTTTCCTCAATGAAGTAGCATGCATCCACTTCTATTTGCTACATTTGAGCAAGAAAAAAAGGATTTGAGCCTAAACACTTGCCACGCCATTACATGTTCAAGTATAAAAGT
>JAJIYU010007981.1:0-18550 GCA_030144865.1 Tinospora cordifolia | reverse complement strand
ACTGTCGATTTCTGATGTAGAAGATCGTACAAGACGCAACTACAGAGCATACTCTCTCGGTCGTAAATAAATTAAAAATAAAGATAACAATGACTGTCGATTTCTGATGTAGAAGATCGTACAGGACGCAACTACAGAGCATACTCTCTTGGTCGTAATAAATTAAAAATAAAGATAAATCTTTCACCCATCATTAAATCAATAAACATGCATAATTCTAGAAATACAAACATCACATATTCAGCATTAAAATTCAAATAATACTAAAGAGTAAAGTAATCACTTCCACCTTTGTAGTATTTCTCTGAATCCTTGCTGTATTATCTCACTGGTTTTGAGGCTTTGATCAACAGTCTTCGGGATCTACGTGTCGAAAATGTGATTTAATTGATGTCCATGAACAGTACCATATGAACAGTACCGTATAAATGAACAATGCCAAATAGTAACCGTGAACAGTACCATATGAATAGTACCATATAAATGAATAGTAAACTACGTATGTGTACTAAAATGGACAGCATTTCCTCCCAATTTAAATAAAGACTAGAGCAGAGTGATTATACCTGCTTTGATCAGAACCACCTTCCTACTGCTTCAAAAGAGATACTCAACAGTAGATCTTCACTACTGCTATGCAGAAATTGGGGTTTTCCCCTTCCTACTACTATAGTTGCTTTCTAAAACAGCTGAAGAACAAGAGAAGAGAAGAGAGTAAGCAAGGAAATTCTTTTTTTCTTGCTGGAATGAATTTTTCAGAATGAGTGGGGGGGGGGGGGGGGGGGGGTTTTTAAAAAATTTTTTGGCAGAAAAAAAAAAAAAAACAAAGTTGAAAATGGTTTTTTTTTTTGCTACAGTACATGTTACTGTAATTACAGTAACCCGCCGAAAGTTATTTTGTCTGCCGACAAAATAGTGATCGTATTTGTGCACAGTAACCGTATATTTGAATAGTAACAGTAAATTTCAATTTTTTTTCTTTTCGAATTTCGAGTATTACAACATCGAAATTTGTGGGTATTACAATATTTATGAGGGTGGGACCCACCAAAACCACCACTATATAAATGAGTGCCCCTTCTCATTTTGTTCATTCCATTCCCCTTGCTCATCTGTGAATCAAGTGGAAAAAAAGGAAAGAGGGACGGAAGTAAGACAGAAAAGGGAAAGGACAAAAAAATAGGAAGAAAGAAAGAAGAGAAAAAGAGAGAAAAAAAAGAAGAAGAAGAAAGAGAAAGAAGAGAGAAAAGGGACGAAAAGGAAGGAAAGAAAAGAGGAAAGAAGAATTGCCTATTTTCGAGGTTCGACATTTCGGGTAAATTATTTTTACCTCCTTTTTAATTCTAAATTATTATAGAAATTATAAATTTCAATTTTATAGTATAGTTTTAATAAATGCATTAATTTATCCTGCAACCCAAAAATTAGGGCATATTTTCCCTATGAATGAAACTATACAATATATATATCATTTTGTTTAGATTTACGTGTAGAATACAGATTTGTATATTATTTGTACCCTCGTTAACCCTAGAAAATTATATAGTAGTTGAAATTCGATATCGTAATACCTGAAATTTTAGTGACGTAATAACCAAAATTTGAGTTTAAAACACATTTTATTAGCACATATAAGTATATATTTATGTACATATATATATATATATATATATATATATATATACATTGATGTGCAATTAACTAGTTAGCATAGAAGTACAAAGGGATATGCATTAATTAATATTAGACAAATAGAAATATTGGGTAAATATACGCTTCTCTATTTGAATAAAAAAATAATATTTTAGTATGACATTAATATAGAAAAGTATGTGTATAAAATATTAATTAGATGCGCTCATGAAAATAATATTTTGTTTAGTATGATAGTAATATACATAGAAAAGTATATGTGTAAAGGAAATGCATTCATGAATGAAATATCTCATTTGGTGTGGTGTTAAGGTATGCATATGTAGAAAATGATAGTCCCACATTGGAAAGATAGAAACACTAGTTGGAAGAGGTCTCTATATAAAACCCCCTAATCTACCCATTTCATTCATCCCAAAGACAAGAGTTAAAAATTCA
Organism: Tinospora cordifolia; assembly: GCA_030144865.1. Lineage (NCBI taxonomy): Eukaryota > Viridiplantae > Streptophyta > Magnoliopsida > Ranunculales > Menispermaceae > Tinospora > Tinospora cordifolia. Next base: position 16,459 of record JAJIYU010007981.1, on the reverse strand, counting down.
TCTTGCTCTCTCTGTTTGCCTCATTCTTAGCAACCTTAGTCCTCGTTCTTCCTTGCTTAAGCTATTCTAAATAGTTCGTGAGATAGTAGTAACGAAGTGCTACAGAGATTTTAGGAAGCGATCTCAAGGTGAGTTTCTTTCCCTTCTTTTAATTTATTATTTTGATTTAGATAATGCTTGCTTGTTTTGTTAGTTTGATTTTATTCTTGTCCTTCGCATTTATGTCATTCAATTATTATGTTTCTCATGACCAAGAGAATATATGCTTTGTAGTTGCATCTTGTACGATCTTTTACATCAGAAATTGGAAGTCGATCTGAATGCTACACTATTTGAGCTATTATTTATCATGGACTAATGTATTGTTTATGACCAAGAGAGTATGCTCTGTAGTTGCGTCCTGTATGATCTTCTACATCAAGAATCGAAAGTCAATGTTTGTGAATGTGAATTGCTATATGGTTGGAATATTTAGATACTGTTGGAATATTTATTTGCTATGTTCTCACACACAAAAATAAGATTAAATAAGATACTAACCACGTACTGGTACGACGGACTTTCTGTATTCCATGTAGAATTGGAACAAGTTGTCAATACTGACACCAGAATGAAACAGGTTTCAAGAATGATCCCACTAGAGATGGGTTTGAGTTTCATAATTGATCTCTCTCCCTAGATATGGAGCACAGAGGTTATTCCCGTTCGGTTTAAATTATGACTGAAATAATATATTGTTTGAATCGAATTAATCTCTGAAAGTCTTTGATACGCTTGCATTGTTTGGTTGAAATAATGGATTAAATAGATGGTATGATTCACTGGGCTTTTTAGCTCACCCCCTATCTTTCACATCGCAGGGAATTAATCAGCTTATGAGGAGGGCTATCTATTGAAAGTTTTTATTTATTTCGATGCAGGGCACATAGGCCCAAGCTAAATCATGTATTTCAGTTTGAAATTTAATTTTCGCTGTAATAGATCATTGTACTCAGAATTTTTGAATGAACAAATGAAGAATCTTATTAACTATGATGTCATTTTGTACATAGACTAATGTACACAGGAACCCTAATGGATTTGGGTTTAAGAAGAAGAAAGTGTAGCACAGGCCCGTCTCTTGGGCATCCCAAGATTTTTTATCAAAGAAAGTTAATCCGTTAGATGACGCAGAAGATGGGACTCGGGAGGCGGGGTGTTACAAAAGTGGTATCAGAGCCTAGGCTTTAGATGCCTTAGGCAAGAATTAGAAGGAATAGACTAGTCTGGTAAGACTATTTATTTATTTAATTTAGAAGCCTTACCTCCTGTTTTGGAAACTGAAATGATTTTGAAAAATTGTTTTCGAAAAGAGATATATGTTTTCAATGATTTTATTTGGATAAAATGATTACGAGTTAGAAATGAGCTCAGTTGAGGGCGTAGCAAAGTGGTAGCAGCATGGTGGAGCAGAGCACGATCATACTACAGAGGAAGAGAAATGGGTGAGGAGATTATTCAAATTATGCTTTATGCGATTGCAGTACGTTGAATCAATGACTAAAGGATTAGTATAGTCTATCAATTTAGTATGAATTAGGGACCAGTGTAATATAACAAATTGAGATGAGTTAAGTAAAACAATAAACTTATGATGAACCTACTTAGGGTATAAAAAAGAAATATTAAGGTTTGAGGAACAGAATAAGTGGTTGTCTACTTATTTATTTAAGTAGTAAATTATTTAAAAATTAGATGAATGAAAATTAATTGAAATAACACTACGAAATGATCTTAGCTAAAACTCTATTAATTAGAAAAGACTAGAAATTTCAACTATGAACAAGACTAAAGATTTGATAAATAGAAGCCTTATTTTGTTCGTAATAAATTTATTTAAAATATGAACAGATCATTTATATTATAGAAACAAAAAGAATGAAGAACATGTATTTTAATATATGAAGATGAATAATCTACTTTAAAAGAATAACTTAGGAATTTTTAAGTGATAAATTAATAAGTTAGATTTAGTTCAAATCTTAGATATAAAAACCTCATTTTAGGTGAAATGAAATTTACTGAACGTAAGTTATTTATTTTTAGAACCTAAATTTAAGTTGTAGTGTTTTTAAATCAATGGTTTGAATTTAAATAAATAAGAAATAAATAAATCGTAAAAGTTTCAAATATTAATTATTCAAGTTTTAAATTCCAAACTAAGAAATTTGGAACATTTAGAAATCGTCTATCTTGAAATATATGAAATTCTAGGATTATGGAATAACCCTGAATTAGTTGGAAGTAATGTTTGAATTTCATAATTATCATAGGAATTAGTTAAGCTTAAGAGTAATTGTATTAAGTGTTAAATTTTAAATTTACATATTAACGTGTCAAGGATCTCGAAGAGAAGCAAGGAACCCTGAAGAACGGCAAAATCAAGTGGGCGTGATTTCCTTGCACATTTGTATTATATGGATTTAAGATTCAAAGCATTTGTTTGAATAGTTATAGGATTACTAGAATTTTGTTAGGAAATTTATTGAACTTGTTTGTCGTGTTTGGATGACGGGTGATGATTTATTTTAATTGTGCTTTGTTGATCTATGGCATGCGTTAATAAGAAACATGCATTTAGATTTCATTAGTTACTCATGTGAATAGCCCGCATTATTTGATCTATTTTTCATGATATATATGATGGTTAGCATGATTGGAATTGCTTGTAAAAGTAAAATAAGACTGTGGATTATTAAAAATCCACGTATCGGTGCGATTGACGAGCCTAAGGCGAATCGAGTTGGCATCTCCTATATGTCATTGCTTGAGATTGTCGAGCTACAAGGCATATCGTAGGTATTCCCACCTTGAGTTGATTGTGATAGCTCAAAGTCTTTGGGAGATGGTACGATGCCTGGGTAAATATGCTCTCTTAGGCTGTGATGCGAGTGTCGATTGATTTTAGATGGTTATTGGAACCTTCTGAGATTAGATTGGATCACAGGGAATATTGAGAGGCATCTCAACCCTCTTCCAGTCTTATACCCGACTAAAACAAATAAATGTTTGAACGCCTAATGTTTGAAAGTGTTTGTAATGGTTTGGATTGGGTCTGTATAATGCATTTGATGTGTAGGATCGATCCATTGAGCTTTCAAGCTCATTCCCACTTTATTTTCCAAGTAAACAGGGACATAGAGTATGTTAACGCATATCAGAAGACTCACAGTTTCAGTGGATGCCTCATTGGGGAGGTCGTCCTGGAATAGGTGGTATTGGTCTAATTATTCTCGAATAATTTATCCTTGTATTCATTTGAAGTTGAATTCATTTAGCTAGATTTGTAAGCAACATTTGTTTTTGACATTTCGGTTTGATTTCAAAATTTTAAAGTATTTCCCGCTGCATTATGTATGACTTGTATTGAGGAATCCAGTGAATGTTTTGAGAACTTATTTTGATTCTTTGGTTTTGTATGAGTAATTATCCAAACATTAACTTAAAAACAAAAGGTTGATGATCTTAGAACGAAATTTTATAGTAGCATCTTGATTTTCATCGGACGGCGATCCACACGTGAGATAGCACGTGAACGGAGGTCCGGTTGAAAATTGGGGTGTTACAAATATGGTATTAGAGGTTAGTATTATGATACACTAGGCTAGATTTGAGTTCACCGGATACGATTTTCACTAGAAAGAACATTTTTACTGAATATGATTTTCACTAGAACGAAGATTTTATTGAATTTGATCTTCACTGAAAATGAATTTCATCGAATTTGATTTCTCTGAAAAATGAATTTTCGTAAATATGATTTTGAAAATGGGTAGCAGGGTAGAAGTCTAGAGGAAAGTAAGTGATGCCAACAGAATTGAGTACTGTTATTGATGCAACCCAAGAAGAGGTAATGATTTCTGATAGTTAACTTGCTTTCAGGGTAAAGGTCCCTAAAGGGCTGATCTGGTTAGATCTTCTTCTGTGGAAGTACGTACCTGAGGGGTTACCTTTATGTTGATTAGAGGTTCCTAGAAGGTTTCATTATTATTCAGAATGGACCCATTGTGATAGTACTCGAAATGGATGGTATCACAACAAATGATTTTATAAAAACTAGATAGAAATTAATATTAGGTGGCTAGAAGTTTAGGAAAGACTAGGGTGATGCCAATGCGCTTGAATTATAGACGCAGGTGTGATTCGAGACGATGGCGTCATATAAAATGTTTATGGAGTCAAACTTGGCAATCCTACTGAAGGATATCAGGCCAAGTGAAGTAATATGACCAGAGGTCTAGGTAGAGATTGGGTGTTGTTTCGGGAGTATAGTGGATCATAAATAAATTAAAAGCTTTTAGGACTTATGTTAGAGACTGATAACGTGTTTGAACGAACACTTGTTTGGTCAGGACCTGAGTTTGGGAGGAGCCTGTATCTCTGGTCTCTATGTAGGATGGGGTGCATAGGGATTCGGGGGTATGAAGGAATCTTGGACTCGGAGAATGACAGACCATGTTTGGTGAGTGATCAATTTCTTTGGTGAAACTTGTATGCACCATATTGTACCAGGATGGGGCGGTACAGTATGGTGGGACTTGCGTTGGCCTTATAACACGTCCGTGGTTGCACTATCACACTATTTTTAACCAAGGGCCCAGTTAAGAATGGTGGGATAGTTGCAGTCATGGATATCGAGATACTTGCACCATTGTTTGAGTGTAATGCAATTCTGGGTGGAAGTCTGTGTGGAAGGGCGAGTGCGGGATGGGGCACACGGACCTACAGACACAGATGGAAGCTTTGGGATTGCATTATACCAGCTTGTATTGTTTGTGTGGTTGTTGGATGACTGTTGGTTATTTATGTAGTTTAATTATTTAAGTATTATAACCCAAACTCATGTACCCAGAGACAGACGAAATACTGCCATCTTAGAAGCATAAACCCCTAGACAATTGAGACAAATCGAGAACTTAGAGATTACGCACCTAGAGTCACCCTAGCATGAGAAACGCAAGATGGCATGGGAGTATAGGAAGTAGTGGTCAATAAGATGGGTCATGATACTAGAAGAAAATAGAAGATAGCGATATATATATGGATACATATAAAATAAACGTTGTTCTTCATTTTAACATGAATAGATCATGGAATGCCGAGTTACATTCTTGACTCGTAGTTCATGTCAAGAGGTGAGAGATGCGGCTGTACTGAGTGGTGAGAGCACGTCAAGGGTGGCAATGACCAGAGAGACCTTAGTAATCCTGGAATTGATAACAGAGATTTCTTAGAAAGTGAGATTGGAGATTATTCCAGGACTTGTGGAACAAGTAGTGTAGACTCTACGGTCATTGGCATTACCACAGGTGTCGGTGCCTATTTAAACATAAGTACAGTCACCAGTGCAACTAGAGCCTCAGACATGGCTGCAACTTCAAACTCTGTAGATAAGAAGGCATACAGATACGATGCCATGGAGTAGATCAGTCATTTATAACAAGGACAGTGGGAATTGTTGAATGAATTCCAAAAATTGAAACCTCGGTATGTTTTAAGACGTATCTGATCCTTTTTCAATAGAAAGGTGGCCCATCGAAATGAATCAGCATCTAAAGGCTATGGGAGTGACTGGTCCTAGAAGGATGATGTTTGTGGCATACCAATTGGTGGGACCAGCATATTATTGGTGGAAGACGAGTGAGAATGACTTAGAACAAGAATAAGTAGAAAAGTCAAGCATAAGAGGCACCGTCAGAGCAGATTGCTAGAGGCCCGAAGAGAAGCAACTTTGGTAACAGAGCAACAAACTCAATAGGATAGGCCAAGAAGAATGAGTGGTGAGGAAAAAGGGGTGTAAACCAAGGAACTTAGATTTTGTTAGTTGTCATCGATAAGTTAGAACAAATAAATAAAGGGTGCGGTCATACCAGCACTAATGCACCGAATCCCATCAGAACTCCGCAGTTAAGCGTGCTGGGGAGAGAGTAGAAACAAGCCAGATTAGAGAGGTGATAGTAGTAATAATAGCTGAGGTCTCAAAGAGAGAAGTATTAGAGGTTACTCTCAGAATTGGGTGCAAATGGTGAAAATCTTGTAACTAACAGTGACAGCACAAGTGTGATTAGGTAAGTGCAACCAACAAAATAGAGCACTAGCCAATGTACATTTTTCGTTCATTGTGACATACGTAGTCTTGTTCGAGATCTTATCAAATGGGGAGAGCAGAAGGAAATTCTTGTAAATTAACCATTTGATATATTCTAAGTAAATCCTTAGGCTAGGAGAACTTCTCCCTCTGTCCAAGTTGAGTAGATATTTGAATAGATACAAGCCAAACTTCCTGGCACATTCCAGTTCATCTTTTATCTTATACCAGAGAGGAAAACATCAACTATATATGGTTGGTGGATGAAGAAAAGTTTAGCTAATGTTGGTATTGTGACTCAAGGCATTATTCCAACAAAGGTTAATGATCAATACTTGAAGAATGTTTTCTTGAAGATTAATGCTGAATTTGGTGGCTTAAATTCTTTGTTGCCCATCGAACAATTTCATTCAAATTCCCAAATCACAAATGCTCCAACTATCACTTTGGGAATGGATGTTTTACACAGTATTTCTGGTCAGTATGATCTATCCTCTATTACAGTGGTAATTAATTCTAAATAATAACCATTGACCTCTCGGTATAGAGCATCTATAAGAACACAATTGCCCAAGGCCAAAATGATAGATAAGTACCTATTTGAGCCATCTATGCTAGAACCTTATTTCAAAAAAAAAAAAAAGCTACAGTGAATCGCCACAAAAACTGTGAAACTACATGATGGAAGGAGATAGAATTGTCTGAACGGCTCAAGTTCATTCTAGGTGAGTGCATGCACTAAATTATGGGTAAAATCCACAATTCTTGTATGGAGATGTCATAGATACTACGTATGATACCTGAGTGGGATATCACAATGTTAGTATTGAACCATGTCAATGATTGCAAACTGATAGTTCTTCTCAGTATTAATTCAGAAAGAATTAATTTGTCCACTGGAAATAGTATTAATTTGTCCACTGGAAATAGGACGTACATGATTCCAAGATCATCAATGACAATTAAAGAGCTAATGTCCAAAGTTAGGAAATGGTGGCCATGTTGGTTCAGCTTAGCTTTGTGAAAGACTTGAAGAACTTTTAACTGCTCCATAGAGGAAGTTTTCAAAGAAGAAATGGAATTACACCCGCTAGCATTGCAAGACGATGAATCTAATGTGGGTGGATAAATATCCTAGCTATATTCATGAATCTAAGAAATACAATCTGGTAGAATAGGAAAAGACTCTCAATGTAAGATCAGAGTAGTGTTGCGGAAGCGCAGGGGATCATTGGAAAGATAGACCGCTTGATGACACAAATAACTTGACTCAAATTTCGAGGACAAAATTTTATTTAAGTGGGGTAGATTGTAACACCCCGTAACTTCGTGATTATGCCACGTCGTGAGTGACTATAAAATAAATAAAATTATAAATTAAAAAAATCGATATTGATAAAATTAGCTAGAGAAATAAGGATATAATGAAATGTTGCATTGGGAAACTTTTATTGATTAGTGAAAATAGTAATGGGAAAGTAAGAATAAATGGATGATTAAAATATATTTATATATATAATGGGGAAAATAATTTTAAATAAATAGGTAACGATATTATTTACAATCTTATAATCGTATAATAAGGTTAAATGAACGATATAGGTATACACTTATAATAAGGTAGGATAAATCAAAAGGATTAACAAGAAGAAAGGAAAATAAACAATAATAACTATAATAATAATAAGAAAGAAAGACTCTTGCTTAGCTCAAAAAAAAAATCGAAAATTTAGAAATATATAGTCAGACCGAATGAGACTTGAATGACCTGGAACCTTGTGGCGGGGGAGTTAGCTTCTTCGGACGCTTCGATGGTGATTCACGATTCACATGGGTGGTGCCGTTTGATAAGACGAACAGAGAAGGAGTCTGTGCTCTGTTTCAAGGGAGTTGACATAGGTTCGGGTATGATGATGGTCCAAACGAGAAGAGGAAGATGAAAACCAGCAACTGCTTCTGGTTGTTGCAGCAGCTGCTGAACGAAGATGAAGAAGAATGGCTGCTGCTGCTAGACGGACTAAAATGGAAATTGAAGAAGAGCGAATCATGGGCATCTTGGTAGTTGCTAATACATAGGAGGAGCTGGATGCAATTGTGTTGAGCTGTGAGTTGCTGCCGATTTGATTAGAAGAAAAGGAGAAGTGTAGGATCTTGAGCAGCTAAACGTTATTGTATCTCGTCTAAGGAAGACCGAAATAGGGGAAATGAAAATGAAGAAGTTGCTGGTCATTTATTGAGAAGAAGAAGGAAGAACAGGGGGGCATTGCAGCTACTGGCCATTTCAGATGCTGCCGTTACTACTGAGAACGGAGAAGGGGAATTGAAGATGAAGAGGTAGCAGCTGCTGCTATTGTGGGGAGAAAAAAAAAAAAAGAGCAGAGCACTAGCTGCTGCTACTCACGTTGTGGTTGCAGAACCGTGAAAGGAAGAGGATGGCCGCGCGGAGGAGAAGAAGGAAGAGCAAAATCGTGCTGCTGCAATGGAGACGGTAAAGATGGTGGGTGTGTTTGGGCGGACTGAAAGGGAAGATGAAGGAGAAATTAAACAGAAGAACGAACTGCAACGAGTGTGTAAAAGCTGGATTGTGGGGATTAAATTGAGAAACCCGAATTCACACTGAAAATTCTGGTTTGGAATTGTAGAACACAGCACGACAGGAGCTGTGTGGCTGAAGGTGATCATTGGAATTCCTGGGTTGGGTTCGGCTGCTACAATAAAGAAAAGAGAAATGGCAGTTAGAAATGAGCTCAGTTGAGGGCGTAACAGAGTGGTAGCAGCCTGGTCTTCCGTTGAGCAGAGCATGGTCATACTGCAGAGGAAGAGAAATGGGTGAGGAGATTATTCAAATTATGCTTTATGCGATTCCAGTACGTTGAATCAATGACTAAAGGATTAGCGTAGTCTATCAGTTTAGTATGAATTAGGGACCAGTGTGATATAACAAATTGAGATGAGTTAAGTAGAACAATAAACTTATGATGAACCTACTTAGGGTATAACAAAGAAATATTAAGGTTTGAGGAACAAAATAAGTGGTTGTCTACTTATTTATTTAAGTAGTAAATTATTTAAAAATTAGATGAATGAAAATTAATTGAATTAACACTACGACATGATTTTAGCTAAAACACTATTAATAAGAAAAGACTAAAAATTTTAACTACGAACAATACTAAAAACTTGATAAATAGAAGCCTTATTTTGTTCGTAATAAATTTATTTAAAATATGAACGGATCATTTAGATTATGGAAACAAAAAGATTGAAGAACATGTATTTTAATAAATTTTAATATATGAAGATGAATAATCTACTTTAAAAGAATAACTTAGGAATTTTTAATTGATAAATTAATAAGTTAGACTTAGTTCAAATCTTAGATATAAAAACCTCATTTTAGGTGAAATGAAATTTACCGAACGTAAGTTATTTATTTTTAGAACCTAAATTTAAGTTGTAGTGTTTTTAAATCAATGGTTTGAATCTAAATAAATAAGAAATAAATAAATCGTAAAAGTTTCAAATATTAATTATTCAAGTTTTAAATTCCAAACTAAGAAATTTGGAAGGTTTAGTAATCGTCTATCTTGAAATATATGAAATTCTAGGATTTTGGAATAACCCTGAATTAGTTAGAAGTAATGTTTGAATTTCATAATTATCTTAGGAATTAGTTAAGCTTAAGAGTAATTGTATTAAGTGTTAAATTTTAGATTTATATATTAACGTGTCGAGGGTCTCGAAGGGAAGCAAGGAGCCTTGAAGAACGGCAAAATTAGGTGGGTGTGACTTCCTTGCTCATTTGTATTACATGGATTTAAGATTCAAAACATTTGTTTGAATAGTTATAGGATTACTAGAATTTTGTTAGGAAATTTATTGAACTTGTTTGCCATGCTTGGATGACAGGTGATGATTTATTTTAATTGTGCTTTGTTTATCTATGGCATGCGTTAATAGGAAACATGCATTTAGATTTCATTAGTTACTCATGTGAATAGCCTGCATTATTTGATCTATTTTCCGTGATATATATGATGGTTAGCATGATTGGAATTGCTTGTAAAACTAAAATAAGACAATGGATTACTAAGAATCTACGTACCGGTGCGATTGACGAGCCTGAGGCGGATCGAAGTCGCATCTCCTATATGTCACTGCTTGAGATTGTCAAGCCACAAGGCAGATCATAGGTATTCTCATCCTGAGCTGACTGTGACAGCTCGAAGGCTTTGGGAGATGGTACGATGCCTGGGTAAGTACGCTTTCTTAGGCTATGATTTGAGTGTCGATTGATTTTAGATGGTTATTGGAACCTTCTGAGATTAGATTGGATCACAAGGAATACCGAGAAGTATCTCAACCCTCTTCTGATCTTATACCCGACTAAAACAAAATGAATGTTTGAATGCCTAATGTTTGAAAATGTTTGTAATGGTTTGGATTGTGTCTGTATAACGCATGTGATGTGTAAGATAGATCCACTGAGCTTTCGAGCTCACTCCCACTTTATTTTTCAGGTAAACAGGGACATAAAGTATGTTAACGCATATCAGAAGACTCATAGTTTCAGTGGATGCCTCATTGGGGAGGTCGTCCTGGGATAGGTGGTATTGGTCTAATTATTCTCGAATAATTTATCCTTGTATTCATTTGAAGTTGAATTCATTTAGCTAGATTCCTAAGCAACATTTGTTTTTGACATTTCGATTTGAGGAATCCAATGAATGTTTCGAGAACTTATTTTGATTCTTTGGTTTTGTATTAGCAATTATCCAGACATTAACTTAACAACAAAAGGTTGATGATCTTAGAACGAAATTTTCTAGCGCGTTAGCAGCATCTTGATTTTCATTGGACGGCGATCCACAAGTGAGATAGCACGTGAACGGAGGTCCGGTTGAAAATTGGGGTGTTATATTGTCCCACCAGTTCTTACGAGTAGTCAAAGTTGAAGAACACACTTATTTTCTTACAATATAAAACTAGGAGGTAGTAATTGGGGGATAGGAATTTACTATGGTCCAAATGAGATGCGAATGAGAATTTAAGAACCTACGTTTGGGGAAGAGACATTTAGTAGAGACTTGGGGGTTGTCAAGAGTGGCACAGTGAGTTATGAATAAACTTTTAGGGCATAAGTTAGAGACTGAAAATGTGTGAAAAACGAACCTTTGTCAAGGCACGAGATCGGGAGGATCCCGTATCCTTGATTTCTATGTGGTATGAGACGCATAGGAATTTGGGGATACAGAAGAATCCTGAACTCGGAGAATGACGGGCCATGTCTGGTGAATAATCGGTGGCTTTGGACGAACTTGTTTCTTTATGCTTGGTTGGTATGGGACAGTCAAGTATAGTGGGGCTTGGGAAGCCTTAGAAATCAAGACTTTTGCAAAATTGATTGGGTGTAGTAAAATCTTTGGGTGGAAGTCTATGCCAAAGGGTAAGGCTGGTATGGGACACACAAACCTGGAGGCATAGGCGGAAGCCTAGAATTTTATTGTGCTAGCATGAATTCTTGAATGATTGAATGCATGATGATCTTACTGTTTGTATGAGACCAACTCTTATACCCAAAAACAAAAGTGAACTTAGAAGAATAAATTATTAGGCCACTCAACAAATCAAAAACTTAGAGACATGAATTTAGAGTCATGATAGAACAAACTAAACAAAAAGGCAGAAATGAATACTAAATCAACATTAATGTATAGATAATGGCCGGACCAAGGAGATATGCAACAAGAGGTAATACATTTGACGACAGTGACTCTCAGGAAGCGCAATATGACATGACGGAGGCTAGAATGGAACATATGATGAATGAAGTCACCATAAGAGTGATGGAAAAAATAGAGCGAATGCTAGCCCGAATGATACCGCAAGCAGCACCACAGACGCAAGAGCAGATTCTAATACAACCGTAAATGCCACCACCTCAGATTCTGGATCGTCAAGAAGAACCAGAGGACCTAGATGTAACAACCCTAAATTTTGTAGTCTTTGTACAAAGGAGAAATAAAATAGAGTATAAAATTTTGAGAAATTAGGTAACTTATGTCAAGAATAAAGAGATAAAATATAGTTTGAAAAAAGAAAATTTAATTAATTAAATAATTTAAAGAAATTTAAATTAGATGTGTATCAATCCTAAAAGGTTAAATAAATAAACTAGAAAAAATATAAATAAATAAATAATGTAGGTAGCTGAATGAAACCAAGATGAGCATGGTTCTCTTAAAAATAAACCAATAGAAAATTTTAATAAATAAAAAATAATAAAAATCAGTAAAACTCAAATGAAAGTTAAGGTTGGCGGTCGAAAATTTTCGGAGGTCTTCAAAAGCTGAAACTGGAATTTTTGAGCGCCTTTGAATGCAATCGGTGGAGAGACGATCGAGAAGTTTCACGGGGAGTGAATCAAAGAGCTTCGAGAACGGTCACTGTGTCTATAAATAGAGCGGGTGGACGGAGAAACGGGGTTGGAAAACGAAGTTGGTTGTTGGTCGTTGGTCACGAAAGGAGTTGCAAAGATTGAAGAAGAAGAAGAAAGCATCTGCAACGATTGAAAAAGAAGAAGAAAGCAGTTGCAGCGACTAAAGAAGAAGAAGAAGAAGGCGACTGGAAGAAGGAGAAGTGGTGGACGGTGTTGAGTGAGCTGAAAACATCAAACTGATAGCAAAATTCTGGGTTGGGAGATCGAAATAGAACATAGCAATAGCGGCAGAGGAGTTGAAGACGACTTGCTAGATTTGGAAATTAGGATAGAGCACAACCTGCAGGGAGCATTGGAGTTGGATGAGGGAACTCAGCTACTGCAATCAAGAACAGAGGAGAGAACGGTAGTGCAGGAGCAACTGAATTCCAAGTGAGCTGAACAGCAGCCGTTCCGTGGAGAAGAAGAACAGAGGAGGTAAGTTGTGATTCTGAAATTTAATTTATTCCTCTAGATTACAATAAATGATATCTAGAAGTGAATCATGAATGAACAGAGCAACATTTTCGGTCAAATTTCTGGGATTCACAGTGAAGTGTAGCTTGTTTTCAATTCTCTAAATTCCGTTGAGTCACGAACGGGAGAGTGAATTGAATGGCTGATCAAGGTGATTTCGGGAAATGAGACAATGAGTAGCTTGATTGAACTGAAGCACGATGACAGTTTAGAGTAACTGAGATCGTGGCGTTGCAAAAATTGAAGGAGGAGGAAACCATAAATTGCTTAGGGGACGTACTGGACGGAGCAGAGAAGAAGCAGATTCTGTGGTGGCATCTTCTTCATCAGCTAGTGGGTTGACCGAATTAAGAGGTAAGAAAAATTATTTGGATTTTAGATTATGAAATTTAAGCTTGCTTATTTAATAATCAAAGTATAATGGGGCTTATTAATGTAAATTGAATTAGATCATAAGATAGTGTAGGGAATTAATGTGTATTAGTTAGAATTAGGAAATTATATAATGCTAAGATTGAGGAATAAAAAAATTAATGAATGTCTTTCTAATAACTTAAATCTTTAAATTAAGTAATTAAGAAGAATTAGAAGTTATCTATACAATATTAAATCATTCAAAGTAGGAAAACAAATGAATAATCATTTGAACTAGTGCTATAAATAATTTTAGTAAAATTCTAAGAATAGTGGAAAATTAAAAATCGTCAACTCCTAACGAGACTAAAGACTTAACGAACAGAAGTCTTATTTTGTTCGTAATTATTCTATGAATACTTTGACTATAATAAAAAGAAAGATAAATTAAAGAATATTATTCTTTTGTATCATTAAAGAATAATAATGATACAAAATGATCCCCAAAATTGTTTAACCCCTCATGAAAATTATTAGTATGGAAATTAATAGGAAATATTGATTAAGAAATCATTACACTACAATTATTTTGCAGATAAAATTTATAAGATGATCGCTAGTGACGAAGGGGTAGGAAATCGCCCAAGAATTCAGGTGGACGTGATTCTCTCTCTCATTCGTATTATGTGAATTTGAATTCAAAACATTGATCTGGTAGCTTAAATTAAATCACACTATGAAATGGCTTGAATTCGATTGTTTTGAGTATGCTATGAATGGATGGTTTGTTATTTAAATTCCGTTACATGCAATTCTAAAGATTTTTTCATTTATTTCCTTTAATTGAAGTTTCATATTTCCTGATAAATGTTATGTGTGTGCTAGATTATAATGTTTATCTGTCACAAAACTGAAAGAAGATTAAAGGATCATTAAGAACCCACGTACCGGTGTGATCGACGAGCCTGAGGCTGGTCGAGGTGATATCTTTTATATGTCACCATTTGAGACCGACGTGCCGCAAGGCGGATCGTAGGTATTCCCAACCGTAGCTGTTGATTACAGCTAGTAGTCTTTGGGAGTTAGTACGAGGCTGCAGGAAGTACCCTCTCTTAGGTTGTGATGCTAAAGACTTGACTAATTTTAGATAGTTTCTCGAGACTTTCTATGATTAGACGAGATCATCGGGAATACCGAGAGGCATCTCAACCCTCTTCTGGTCGTAGACCACAACTGAAACAATTAATTGTTTGAAACACAATTTTCATTGACTAGTCTCGTTTTAAAGCAGTTGCGTAATAATTTCTCTTTTTGCTATAATATGTAAGCTTAGTCAGTATGTTGTTGCGTCTTTTTGTTTTACTGACGATGTGTAACTGAGCGTTTTGTCAATGTATAAATGAAAACTCTTTTGACTATAGTACAAAGGCTAGCTGAAGCTTTTGATCGAAAATTTTGTTCTGCTGCATGTTTTATTTATATTTCGGATTTAATCTTATTTTGAAAAATAAATTATTTGCAGAAACTCAAAGAGAACTAAGTAGCATTCCAATTTATCATCGGACGATGATCCCCACGTGAGACGACACGTGAAAGGAGGTCTGGTCGAAAAGTTGGGGTGTTACACTGGAAGACAGCGAGCACAGAAAATTGCTATTAGAATTGAAGAAGCTGGGACCATCACAGTTTTATGGTACTATAGATAGTTTAGCAGCTAACCATTGGTACAAAGAATTAAAAGAACAATTGGATGTGTTGAGAGTAATAGGTCCTAGCAGGGGTAGCACTGGCTACCCATCAATTCAAGGGACCAATTAGAAGCTGGTAGTGACTGGTAAAGGCAGACTCGACTGTCAATGTTAGCAGAATGAATTGGAAAGATTTTAGGGAGATATTTTACGAGAAATTCTCCCCTGAAGCAACACTGGAGAAGATGCAAGAGGACTTAATTCAGCTAAAGCAGAGAGAGATGACAATGGCCGAATATGAGGCCAAATTTATTGAGCTGGCAAAGTTCTCACCTGAATTAATCAGTGATGAGAAGAAAAAGGTCAACCTTTTCACCTAGGGTCTCAAGATTGAGATCCGAAAATTGGTAAAGACGGCCTGTCCGAAGACATATAGAGAAGTAGTAGACAAGGCATTAACCCTAGAACAAGAGTTGAATTTTGAACAAAGGCTAAGAAACAAAACAAGAGATCAGGAGGTGACAGAGATCTCCAAGGAGATCCGAAGAGAAGGAATACCAATCAGAACAATGAGAACAATATGCCTCAAGGGAAAAATCGACCTAAAATGGAAGAACAATTAGAATTGGAAAAACATCAAGGGCGGTGTTTCAATTATAATCAGCGAGGGCACCTATCGAAATTTTGTCCCAGCAAAACCCAGAAGCGACAACAATAACAACCTCTAAATAATTAAGGGGGAGAATATAATATATGTGCTCAACAGCAACTGCCTCGACAAAATTACAACCAGGGGTAAAATCAAAACCAAGGTCGAGCACAAAATCAGAACCAAGGCCGGGGGCAAAATCAGGCGAGAGTATTTGCTATCACTGAAGCCCCGGAAGTCCAAATCTCTACTGTCGAAGGTACATTCTTGTTATTTAACACTACTATGAAACTGTTGTTTGATTTGGGTGCTTCAAAGTCATTTGTTTTTGAAAAACTAGTTAATAGATTACAACTAGTAACAAAGACTTTGCCTATAACGTTGAATGTATCAACACCTATAGGAACTTTTGTTACATCAAAGCAAATGTGTACCTGTGACCTTAAGTTTGGGGATAAGCTGATTTTAGCCGACTTCTGTGTACCATACCCAATAGGGTATGGATTGGTTGGATTAATACCAGGCACAAATCGATTGTCCTAAGAGAAGAGTAACGATAACATTGCCCTCAGGAAAAACCTTCAAGATAGATGGTGATATTCATAAATTGCCTAGGAGCCCAATGATAGCCATGTTGAACTGCTTAAAGCAAAATGAAGACCTTGAAAACCTCTTAAAAGAAGACT
>JAJIYU010007980.1:0-18507 GCA_030144865.1 Tinospora cordifolia | reverse complement strand
AAAGAATGGTTGTTTACATTGTTTACTCATCAAAACCCATTGATCAAGCCTCAAAAACGGGATTCACTTTCAATGAAATCGATCCCTTCATTTCTATCACCAAACAACCATTCTAAATCCATCATAGTAGTGTCCAAACACACATACAAGGGAAATACACAATGGTTCCTCATGTTTGGCTTGGTTTCTAGCCACTAAACTCACAATACCAAGTTCATGAACGGATCTTAATCACTTTGATTCACAAGCTATTGAAAACTACTCCTAGATGAGCTCAAAACTTAAAGAAAACTCAAAGAAAATCAGAGAACTCACCTGTGAATCGCTCTCCCATCGTCTCCTCCGAATCCCAAGCAGTTTCAGTGCAAAATGAAAAAATCAGCGCTTGAAATCTATATATAGCTCGCACACGAACCGCGGTCGTCGTCAGACGGACCTCGGCCATCAGATAGATTTCTCTTCATGGACCTCGGTCTTCACTTTATGGACTTCGGTCATCCCTTTATGGACCGCGGTCGGCACTTTATGGACCGCGGTCACCAATGTGACCTAGTTTTCTCATTTCTGCATTTTTTCACTGATGACCGCGGTCGGCATATAAGGACCGCGATCTACAGTATAGTTTGCACTTTTTCTGGGTTTTTCACATCACGGACCGCGGTCGGCATTAGACGGACCGCGGTCGGCAGAATGATGCCTTATTTTTTCATGCTCTTTTTCGCACGTTTCTAGCTATCTGAATGTTCTAATAAATTTTATCTTGATTAAATATCATACAATAATCATTAAAAACGAGTTTCCAATCATTTTCATATTTATTTTGAATTTTCAAAAATTCATTTTGATGTGGACACCTTATAAGACCTAGGGTGATTACATATATAAACCCCCCTACGTTGCACACAATCCCTCATTCCAAGAACAAGAGAGATTCCTCACAATAGTGCTCTCAAACTTCTTCTTGTTGTTCTTTTTTTCTTTTTGTTTTCTTTTGTGCAAGGTGAGAGACTTTTAGTTCCAGTATTTAGTGATTAGTAAAGAGTTTTTTTGTTAAGATTCGAAAGTCCTAAAGCAAAGGGAACTTCTACTGGAATTTGGAGAAGACATCTCATCTAAGGTGGAAGTTGCTTCCTTAAACACTCTTTTCATATTTGAGCCATTAGCATGTTCATTCTTGTGTGACATTTTTTGTGTTTTTTCTGAAAATCATGATGCATGTCTTCACTTCTATTTTTCAGTATTTGTGTATATTTTAGTTTTGATGAATATTCAAGATCATGTATTTATGATGCTCATTTCATGTTAGTATCATGTTTAGGAGTTATTCTAAAGTTTAGTGCATGATATTGAACGGTGAGTGAATTGTTTTGCAAATTATTAAATTCTGAAATTATATTTTCAGCTTGTTCTTATATTCTGAAATTTTATTTATATTTCATTAGTATGAGATTTAAGATGAGAAGATGATGATACAAACCACATACCATAATAGTAGACACATGGTTGTTATGTGTGTTCTCTTCTTATGATTAGTTCATAAGGTTTGTAATACCTAAGTGATTGGTTGGTGGGTTAGAGTCCCAAGGTCCGAAGTCCAATGAAATAGACTAAGAAATGTTATATTTCACTCTAAGGAGTCACTTAGTTGAGAACATCAAGGGTTGAAAAACTCTTTTGGTCTAAGTTACAACTTTACACAATTTTGACGCTTGAAATGCCTAATTTTTGAAAGTGTTTCAATTAGGGATGTGTTAGTGATTTGAATATGAAAATGATTGTTTTAACATCCACTGAGCTTAGTGCTCACCCTTCCTTTAACATTTTTCAGGAAATCGAATATGCAAGGACTTGGGGCATCTCTTTGATTTTATTTGAAAATTTCTATGTAGGGCATGTTTGCCTAGTTTTGTTATGAATTCCGTTGTAATTGTTATGTACTTTTTTCTTTATGAATTAATAAAGATTATAATTTTTTTTATCTCTTATTATGTGGCCTTGTTTAGTTTTTATATTAAGGCATGGGATATTGGGAATAGAAAGTCAAACGTAAGTCACTTGTAAAGTATATCAGACTCGGCCCGCCTTGTGGTTAAGTCCACTGTTTCAACAACTGTTTCAATAGTGGTTAAGTCCAAACACTCATAAAGAAGAATATGAGGGTTGGGGTGTTACAGATAAGAACCACGCACTGTCATAGTCATCCGTATGGATGCTATGGGTGTTCTTAACATGTGCTTGGAGTGTGTGGTTGCGGGGCGCAACTAAGGGATATTTGGTATGTGGCATCCAATGGAAAGTGATAAAAAAATGTCCTTTCACCTTAAAGAGGGGTATCTAAATTAAGAACATCAAGGAAGAGAACCCATTTCAGTCATAACATCAACTTGAACCAAATTGATGCATGAATCGCTTAATGTTTGAAAGTGTATGAAATTGGATGTGTTATTGATTTGAAATAGTAACTTAGTTGTTTAGGAAATTGAATTACGTGAAGACTATGGATTTTTGCAAGTTTATTTTTAGAGTGTTTATATGTAAGGGCATAGTACCCAAAATTTTGAATTAAAGACTTTCGCTAAATTTTACTTTTAAATTTTAGATTTATGTACTCAATCCTTGGATTTGTTTCAAGAATGTAATCTTTTTATTTTACTTGAATGAATAAAGATTTGAAGTTTTCCTTTATTTACTTGCATCATCTTGTTGAATATTAAACTCAATGGAAGTGTATTCATGAGTATTTCAATAAGTGTTAGAATAAAGGAATTGAGATGCAAGTTATGTACTTGTAAATGTAACATAGGACCTAATCTGCCTTGTGGTTGAGCTTAAACCTGTTTCTAGGAAATTGCGGTGTTACATATGTTTTGGGCTAGAAATAGAAAGTCAAGCCTAAAAATGTGTTGTTGGGCTAGAATTAGAAAGTTTAAACTTATACCAATAGTGGTATTAGATTTAGAAAGTATTAACTCAATTAGGTTTGACCTATGCTTTGAGTTGAAATTAGAATGCCCTACCTTCTATTTTGAAATGCAAAAACATTTTGGAAAGTGTTTTAAAAAAGGGAATATATGTTTTTGAAATGTTTTGTTTGGATACAAAGACTACGAGTTGAACAAATAGTGGGTAAGCATTATCTCGAGTAAAGCTAAACATTGAAAGAGAGGTTAGTTATCCTGCCCTAGAAAGCACAGTTGCTAAGTAGACTTTGATCTTGCTGTCTGATCTGGAGGATGTCCAACTAGCTTATACGAGTGGTCTGAGTTGAAGAACACCCTTACTTTCTATATAAAGAAAATTAGAAGGTTGAAAAGAAGGCCAAGAAATTAATTAGAAGTTAGAAAAGATGCCAAAGGTTGTACCTCAACTAGACAGAGGTTGTGAGTCAAACATATTGAACCGTAGGCCCCGGAAAAGACCCTAGGTAGAAACGTGGCGTACCCATGGGTGGCATACTAGATCAAAAGCATAAATCTTTAGGATATAGGCTAGAGACTGAAACTTGAGTGAAAATAAAAAATTGTTTGATCAGGATATGAGACCGAAAAACTTCTATATCTTTCGGTTTCTATGTGGTATGGGATGCATAAAAATTCAGGGATATGGAGGAAACCTAGACTCGAAGAATGATGGACCATGTGTGGTGAATGATTGGTAACTCTAGAAGAATGGGTTTCTCTATGCACAGCTGGTATGGGACAATTGGGTATAGTAGGCTCGAAAACCTAATTTATCGAGCAATTTGCGAAATTGTTTGGGTGCGACTCTATTCTGTGTGAAAGCCTAAGTGGAAGGGGTAGGGTGGTATGAGACACTTGAACGTGTAAGCTTAGGTGGAAACCTAGAACTTTGCAGTGCTAGCATGAACTGTTTGATTATATGATTGTGTGATATGCATGCTTTATTGTTTATTTGTTTTGAAACCAAATCCTGTACCCATCATGCATGAAAAGAACCTAAAAGAAAAACCTTTAGGCCACTAAACAAATTGAGAACCTAGAAACTAAATCTAGAGTCATGATAGTGCGAACGTTTGATAAAACAAACACTAACGTTGAAAAGATGAACTGGAAAGAGTTTAAGGAGATCTTTTGCGAAAAGTTATGTTAAAAGGCTACCTTTAGAAAGCTATAGGAAAACTGTGTGACTCAATCAAAGGGATCTCACCGTGACTGAGTATGAGAGAAAATTCACAGAGTTGACCAAATTCTCTCAAGAATTGATCAAGGAAGAACGAATGAGGGCCAACAGATTTGCACAGGGTCTCGTAATCAAGATTCGCAAAACGGTTCTAACCTAGGGCCTAAAGACTTACAAAGTTGTTGTAGAACGAGCCCTAATACTTGAACAAGAACTCAACTTGGAGCAAAAGTTGAGAGTTAAGAATAAGAGGCCTAATAATGAAATAGAGAACCCAAAGGCCCAAAAAAAGAATAAGAGTGGTGGAAAGACACCACAAATTCAGAATTAGGGGCAAAATAAAGATGAACTAAAAGGACAAGCGAGGAAGCAGAGATTGTGCTATGTGTACAGGCAGAAGGGTCATTTGGCAAGAACTATCTGATTGCACCCGCTTAGGCTCCTCAACTACGAAACACTCAGGGAGGAGGTTGGAATGATCATTCTCAGGGTAGACAACAACAATAGAATGCCAATTAGGGTTGTGGGTAGAACTAGGCCAAAGTGTTTGCGGTTGAGGCTCAAGAAGATCAATACCTACCCTAGAGGTCATAGTATAATAATATTTGGAAAGAAAAAACTTGATTAACCCTTTATTGAAATTTGCTATATTTTACCATTTATGAATTTTGAATTGAAATAAGGTTTTGTACCAATTATCTTTTACTAATAAAATTTATTCCTTTAAGAACTCTTGTCGTTACATTTTGAATATCCAAAAATGATAAGTGTGAGAATAGAAAGTGCTAGTAGTAACTCTAGAACCTGTCGTGTGGTAGGAAGTGACAAAGAAACTTTTACCCTCAGATGGACTAAGAACTTTGGGCTGAGTATGACTCTGAATAAAAGACGAGCCTATCTCTATAACAATTTGTGCCACTAGACCTGTTGCTTCAGATCAGGGATGAACAAAAGGCAAGACAAACGACTCACCAGTGGTAACAACCTGGGCCCACTACATACCGATATTTTCTCCACCTTAGCTACCACTGACTGGTGTAGGGTTTTGTTCTTGGCAAGACTTGAACCTGAGTCTCCCAAAAGCGCTTGACACTAGTAACCATCCGTGTATGCACTCATAGCCAGTCTAAACTCTGAGGTCCAGCCGATGTAGGATTATTACAATCAACCCCCTTGGAGGCCATCTCGTCCTTGAGATGCACACCCGTTACACCAAAGCTTGCTCTTATACCATTTGCAACAACCCCAGCCCACTACATACTGATATTGTCTCCACCTTAGCCACCACTGACTGGTGTAGGATTTTGTTCTCGGCAAGACTCGAACCTGAGTCTCCCAAAAGCGCTCGACGCTAGTAACCACCCGTGTATGGACTCATAGCCTAGTCTCAACTTTGAGGTCCAGCCGATGTGGGATTATTACACCAGCTTAATGGAAGAAAGTGAATATGATAAGCATAGTGACCTTAGGTTAGATGCTGAGAATACCCTAAGACTTAGGGAGAAGATACAGTATGGGTTAGTGTTGATCGTCTCACTAAAGTGGTTCATTTTTTGGCAATTAGACCCACAGACCAAGTTAAGATGGGAGAATTCTATAGCAGACAGAATCTATGAAACACTTAAGGATTATACCTAGATTTTCCAATATAGTTCCTTGACCATGTAGTTTTGAAAAAATAGCAAAGGTTGTCATAGAGACTATTACACAGACTTAAAACCCTTGGGCTTACCAAATTAGTTAGAACCAAACCATAATATAAATCTATGAATATGTACAAATTTCGAGGACAAAATTTTTCTAAGGAGGGTAGGTTGTAATATCCTAAAAAAACTTTGTACTCAATTAAATGAAATTTATCATTTATTTAGTGAAATTTGGGTGCAAAATGAAATTAGGCTCATTTTAGGGCTAAATTTGGTAGGTTCCAAAAGTCTCATTTAGTGACCCTTAGTATCTAAAACAACCTAAAATGAAGCAAAAGTGACTTGAATCGACCAATTGAACAATATATCTAAAAATTAGCTCAATTGCTCAAGATTTGGGTTTTCATTTGCAAAACACCCTTCCGGGGTTCCAAATTAGGAAATAATTGACATTTAAGGTACTTCAGGGAATCAAAATGACCTGAAACGAAGCAGAATGACTTGAACTAACAAAATGAATGACATATCTAAAAATCTTGACATTTGGCGAAGATTTAGATTTTCATTTGCCTAGTGACTTAAGTGGGTTCTAAATAAAGAAAGTATGTGAAAGAAAATCACTTTGAGCCAAACTATATCTTAAAATTTTCATTAAGTTCATGTAATTCCAAAACTATAGGTTAAAAACTATAATTCCTTGTAAATAAGGAGATATTAATTTTTATTTGATTTTTGTGAACCCATGAATGCATGACCTCTCCTAAGCATGTGCAAGTCACATGGGTGGAACACCATGATGACATACACCCTCAACCTACCCGATTATATGAGACATAATGCATTGTTTGGAAACCATGAAGAGTGGTTCCATGCCTATTTGTAATGATTTGATGATTTAAAGAGATATAGATAAGTTTCTTATATGCATGAGAACACAAAAGAAAGAAAATAGAAAGTTTCCATGAGGTCAATTAAGAATGGTATCTCATGTTGATTCAAGTGCCTAGATTGGAAATTTGGAACCATGATCATGTGCCCATCAAATTTAGATCATGTACACACTAATCAACCATGCTGGATGTCCAAGGAAGGAATAAGAAAGTTTCCATGTACTATACACATATGACACACACGTAAATGAACTCAATTAGCAAGTTGATTATGTGTGACACTTAAAAGAATAAAGGAAACAAAATCAGCAAATGATCACATTATCTAAATCATGTCCATAAGAGAAAATAGGAAAGTTTTATATTCAAATATGCACTCACAAAGAGAAGGAAAGATTCCTTGCTCACAAGATCTCACCAAATTAGAAATTCCCATTTATACTTCCTCATGATGCCACAAAGAGGAAAAATCTAAGATATGCTCACATGTACACTTACTAAACTAGATATGCTCACAAAATCTATCCAAAGAGAACGTTCTAACTGATATAGGAACCATTCCAAATCTGATTTTATGATCACACTTAAATAAGAAAGCACATATATGCTTACACATGAATAGAAAACCTTAGTGGTCCCAATTTCCAAACCATGAGCACATTTGCCCTATTATATGCAAAACATCCTGTGAATGTTTGAAAACTTGCCCAACTTTGTGAACTGCCCAAGACTACCCAAAATGTGCCCCCCTTGCTCTTGGAAATCTATATAAACTCGCTTTGTGCTCTCATTCTTCTCATCCCAAAGCAAGAGTTGAAACCTTTCTCTTAGCTTGTTCTAGCCTTCTTCTTGGCAACCCATTCTCACCCTCTTTATTCTTGCTTTCATTTTCAGTGAGATGTTAGGACTTTATAGTTTTTTTAAAGTTCTTGAAGTTCTGAAGTGGTAGATAAGGGAAACCTTTGCCGGATTCAACAAGAAACTCGGATTGAGGTGGAGGGGATTTCTAGAACACTATCTTTTTATTTTGAATTCCTAGGATGTTTATGTATGTTTAGTTTAGAATTTAGCATGTTTAATATCAGTTTTTAGCATGCTTTATCATGTTTTATTTTCAGTTTAACATGTTTTTATGTTCTAATCACTTATGAGAACATGCCATTTTTAGAATCCATATTTACGATTTATTTTAATGTTTCAAGCATGCCATATGATGTCTCCATGCTTTCTTGGTTGTTTAAAATTCTGAGATTTATATTCTAAATTTCTTTTCATGATTATATGATTTTAAACATAAGAAAGTGAAGATAAGAACCACGTACTATCATAGTGATCCATATAGGTCCTATGGGTGTTCTTAACACATGCTTGGAGTGTATGGTTGCAAAGTGCAACTAAGGGATACTTGGTATGTGACATCCAATGGAAAGTAATAAAGAAATATCTTTTCACCCTAAAGAGGGGTATCTAAATTAAGAACATCAAGGGAGTACAATCCCTTTCAGTCATAACGTCAACTTGAACTAATTTGATGTACGAATCACTTAATGTTTGAAAGTGTGTGATTTTGGATGTGTTAGAAATTTAAAATAATAAGCTAGTTGTTTGATGGATGATCCACTTGGCTGTGTGCTCATCCCACCTCTCTTATTTTTTAGGAAATTGAACCATGAAGACGTTGTATATTAGTGATAAGTCTATTTTTAGAAAGTCTCCACTTCTAGAAAGTTTCTAGGTAGGGTATGTTGCCCAAGTTTTGAATTTCTGTTGCAAGTTAATTGAAAACTTCTGCTATAATAGATTTTGAATTAGAAAGCTTTGTACTTTCCCTTTTTGAATAAATAAAGATCAAGAATTGATTTTATCTCTCTTGTAATTGCGTTATATAAATTTGAGTTGGGTGCTCTTGATTTTCATTAAGGCATGAAATAATTGAAAAAGAATGTGATGCAATTTGTGTATTTGTAGATATAACATAAGACCCAGCTCACCCTGTGGACAAATCCGCTAAGAATAAAGTGGCTAAGTCTAGTTGAGTTTCTTGGGGGTTGGGGATGTTACAGGGGTGAACTGAAAGCCTAGTAGATCTTCCCAAATATTCAAGTCATTATTTCAACAAATAAGACAAACATGTCAGGAACTTTCAAATATTATATGATTCACACAATTCATTGTTCATAGTGGTAGTTAAGACTGAAAGGGGTTCACCCTCTGTATTTCAGGTCTAGGGAGAGAGATCTTTCAAGAAACTCAAACCCTTACTAGTGAAGTGGGATCACTCCTGAAGCCCAGTTCACTTCGCGGTCAATCCTAACGCCCAGTTCAAAGTTAAAGGTCTGATATGCGGGTCTAGGGTTGGAACACACACGAAATGTCCTTCATCGTGTCGATATTTGGTTATAATCTTAATTAATCTTTTGTTAAGCATAAAACATAGCATTCATGTGTGTAAATTAAACAGAAATTAAACACGAATTAAACAAGTAAGCATGGTAATATCATAACATAACATCACAGATCAGGCATCTTTATTTATGTAAGCCTAAGCATACATAATCTACTTGGCATGTATAATCGTAATACACCAAAAAGGTTTATAGAATTTTGGTAAATCTAAATAAAAATAATTCAAGCACAATAAACCCTAAAAAACCCATGAAAACATGGTTTAGTAGATGTTTAATCAATGCACAAAAGAATTGGTGAACCAAAGCGAAGCATAGAATTTTGCACAGTAACCATCTACTAGTTATCGCGGTAGTGCTACGCACTACTACAATAATGCGACTGAAACCCAGAAAATATTAACGTTTTGGTTACTGCGGTAATGCTTGTGATTACTGTGGTAATGCGACTAGAACGTAGAGAATTAGGGTTCTGGTTACCGCGGTAATATTTTGAGTTACTGCGGTAATACGTAAAATATATAAGTATAAAAAGTGCGTCGAAAGACCCTAATTGTCATTATAGCCCTACAGTCGAGCACCAACATCAAAGAATAGATACTAGCTGCCAATAATCGAACTTTGCTCTCTCCCCTACTGTTCTAGATTGGTTTCCTTCATTCAAACCCTTCTCCACTGGTTCTCAAGCCTAGATTCATGAAGAACAACCCAACAAGGAAGAAAATCAGTAGAGGCGCCATTCAAAATCGTTTGTTCATAGGTAAATTCCTGAACCTCACTTGAAATCATAGTTTCTTGTCATGAATCTTCATTTCCTTAGAGTATACACGTTTCCTTTTGAAATGCAGATCATTGGAGGGTTCAAAACCTCTCATTGAAGGAGAACAAGGCAGAAAGACAAGGAACAAGAAGTTATAATGTTTTCCCATTCATGTGTCTATGTGTGTGTTTTGAGCGTATAGCGAGTATGTTGGTGTAATACCCCAAAAATTTTATAGAGTTTTGGTAAATTTAAATAAAAATAACTCATGTACAATAAGCCTTGAAAAACTCACGAAAACATGGTTTAAGAGATGTTTAATCAATGTACAAAGAATCAGCAAACCAGAGCGAAACATAGAATTTCACATAGTGACTGTCTATTGGTTACTATGGTCATCTATGTGATTATCACGGTCTATAATACCCTAAATCCTCTATACTCAATTAAATGAAATTTATCATTTATTTAGTGAAATTCGGGTGCAAAATGAAATCGAGCTCATTTCGAGGCTAAATTTGGTAAGTTTCCGAAACTTTCATTTAGTGCCCCTAATGGACCCAAAACAACTTGAAATAAAGTAAGGTGACATGAACCAACTAAGGGGACAACATATCAAAAAATTAGAATAATTGGTCAAGGTTAAGGTTTTTATTTGCCAAACGCCCTTCAGGGGGTCCAAATTAGAAAGAAATGTCATTTAGGGTACTTTAGGGGATCGAAATGACCTGAAATGAAATGAAATAATATGAACTAATAAAATGAATAACATATCCATAAATTAGAACAATTAGTCGAGGTAAAGGTTTTCAATTGTCAAACGCCCTTCAGGGGGTCCAAATTGGAAAGAATTATCATTTAGGGTACTTTGGGGTATCGAAATGACCTGAAACAAAACAAAATGACATGAACTAACAAAATAAATGATATATCTGAAAATCAGAATAATTGGCCAAGATTTGGATTTTCATTTGTCCAGTGACCTTAGTGGGTTTTAAATAAGGAAAGTTTTTAAGGGAAAATCACTTTGGGTATGGTTCATGTGATTCCAAAACTATAGGATATAAATCATATTTCCTTGTAAATAAGGAGATATTAATTTTTATTTGATTTTTGTGAACCCATGAAGTCATGGCCACCCCTAACATGTGCACGTTACATGGGTGGAACACCATGATCATGTGCACCCTACCCTATCCTAAGCTCCATTGGACGTGTCTATTATTTGAAACCATGAAGAACAATCCCATGTGCCATGTAAATGATCAAGTATGCTGTTAGTAACCTCGCAAGTGTACGAGATCGCAGTAGTAATAACCGGTAAGACCGGGTATCGTCCTCAGGGAACAAGGGTTGCCGTTGATTTCGAATACCAGAGTTATTAATGATCACGGTTTTATCAAAGATTAGATTGGATTTGGTTGAATTAATTTCAATACTGGAAACTGATCTAAACAAAGATAATAGTAAATTTTTGAAGAATTCAATAAATAAACTTGTCTAGGATAGTAAATGTTGCTGCATAGTTTGTAAATCTTCTTTGTAGTTATGAGTTAGCTAATCTATGAGTTATAGCATCAATGGTTCAAATCCTTTCCCAAGGTATTTCAACACTCAATAGATTTGTTTTGTCAAACCCTCTTCCGAGGCGTTCACTTAACAATCTATGTGTTTAGTTTAACAATCCCTGTGCAACTCCCTAGATTGGTCAACCATCTCCCGATCAATCAACTGATCTAGGTCCAAATTGTGATTTCCACCCTTTAGGCTTCTCTCCCGAGATAGACCAAAATATTAAGTTCAATAAATCTATGGCCAGTAGACATAAGGTTTTAAGTCTACACAAGAAGGAATAAAATCTATACTTTGTAACTACAATTAGATATTACAAACCATGCTTTGAACATCATATCCTAGACAATAAAACTGATTAGCTAGACATGAATTCAAAGAAAATCATAAAATTAAGTTCAAAGAAGCAATACATACTCAAATCTCTTTTACAATCTTCAATATTCAATAAAAACCTAGTTTTTCATGCCCTAATAGCCGTCACATTGTTTCTTCTTTGATCTCCTCTCCTCTTGACTCTAATTACCCTCTTCTATTTATAATCCCGCACTAAAAAACCAAAAAAATACGAAAATCTCGCTATAAAATTGAGTGACCGCGGTCCATCCTTTTGATGTCAAAAACCCAGATTTCCTGCATTCTGTCCACCGCAGTCTGTAAGATTTCTGTGCATATCACATTCTGGTGACCGCGGTCTACAGATTAAGGACCGCGGTTACCAGTGTATTATTGACTGGTTCTGTTATTTTGTAATTGCTGCGGTCTTTTGTTCTTGGACTGTGGTCTTCTGGTATTTGCTCTTGATTCCATCTCTTTTCTGCCTTCTTCTGATGCATTCTTCTGTGTGTTTCAACCTGTATCCTGCAATACATGCAAATTCCTTTCCCAGACATCATTTTCTCATAGAAAAATATCAGAACTATAGAAAATAAAGCTTAAAAGGCATTAAACAGTGTAAATCCCTAACTACATGCAACTATTGTTAATTATGCAATTCTTTACTTATATTTTCGCTTGTTTCCTATAAAATGCATCATTTTGCCTATTCTAATGTTAGTTTGCTATGCAACTAACAAAGACCCCCAAACTTATACTATTGTTCGTCCTCGAACAATGATTCTAATCTAAAGTTAACATGTCATGCCATATAGAATTAAATTCTTTTTCACTCATCATTGTAACCTCAATCGTCCATTCCTATAGTTTATGACTCATTAACACTTCCTTAGGGTCATTCAGGTTGTCTAGATTTTCAGTTCATCCTCCATTTCTCCTTAACCTCACCCTCTCATCTATTAGTATCTCAATCCTCCTAAACTTTGTAGGTGATTCACAATTGCCATCCCATTCATAGAAATCCTTTCCTAATACCTAAGTACACAAACCCCTTCAATTCTCTCATCTATCTATCTTCTACTCAAGTCAAACTATAATCAGGATCAGTGGTCTTTTTTTTAGGTTGTAACATGGCTTGGCTCATGGTACAAGTGTAATAGGAATTTAAATCTAACTGAGGTGTACACTCATAGCAATAATAATAACCTAATTTGTTTGATTTTCTTTATATATAGCTCGATCATTTTTTTCAAGCCTTTGTTTTTTTTTTTTCATTCATGCTCACAACCATGTCTTCATAGCTCCCCCAAACTTATTTCAATGCATGCACTCCAAATTGTACTCATATGTACACTCATACAGAAGTCAAAAGTTCAGCTATCGTTGAAAATACTGAAATACTAAGAAAAAAAATATAACTCTTTTTCTTTTCTCTCTCTCTCTTTTTTCTTTTTCATTCAAAGGAAATCTAAGCCGAAACAAAAATTGAAAACGTATGTATTTCACTGTTAGCATCCCTTCCTTCTTTCACATCATCAGAATAGGCAATATTAAAACCATGAGTGCACACAAATAAGTTTAACTGAGATATTCACAATAGGATAGAGTGTTTGTATAATTTTTAGGTTCATAACAAGAAAACAGGCTATAAGGCTCAAAATTGGTTACAAAGGATTATAAATGCTGGGATCGGCCTTTAGGCTACGACTCAAACAATGATGGCCTACTTCATTTCCCTTTTATAGTCATTCTTAAGCAGTGTTCAAGACAGATTTGATTATTTTGAGGGTTTGTGGGAAGTTCTTTCCACTTATGGTATGGTTTCTACTCCTCACTTTCTCAGTCTTTAGAGTCTCAATCCACC
Source organism: Tinospora cordifolia (assembly GCA_030144865.1). Classification (NCBI taxonomy): domain Eukaryota; kingdom Viridiplantae; phylum Streptophyta; class Magnoliopsida; order Ranunculales; family Menispermaceae; genus Tinospora; species Tinospora cordifolia. The sequence continues at coordinate 4,894 of JAJIYU010007980.1, read as the reverse complement.
TAAGACTATAGAGATCTGTCAAGGTCAAATTTCAGACAAACCAAACACACAGATTATTTGAAAGTACCCTAAATCTTTGTCTCATCACACTAGAGGAATTTTCAATTTCATAGGTTACTAAGTGAGAATTTTCAAAAATATGGTATGACTCTAGCTTAAATGACATCTATATGCTCATGTCCTAACTAATGTGCTCATGAATTATCACTGAATAAACAATCCTAATATCTACATGTCATGGGAGACCTTATATAGTTATGCATGTAAAGTCTAGAAGTATTAATGCACACAAAATATGTAAAATAATAAAATAAAATAAATATAAATCTTAAATAAAATAAACCTGACATGAACTTGACTTGAAATGACTTTGAAGAAAACTTTCTTCAATGCGCACCCCCAAACTTATGTTGTGCCTTGTCCTCAAGTGCACATAGAGATGTAAATATGGGCAGGGTGACACATCACACATGCATTCAAAGAAAACGAGAAAAAGAAAGAATTGGTCTGGAAATTATGGCAAAATATTGAGTAGCATTGATCAATTAACGCACAGTTAGAGATAATGCATGAACAGAAGAAAAAGAAAAGCATAGGAACATAAAGATACACAAATATGATTTGCCAAAACAGGCACAAGGAAAGCAACAGAAGAATCGAAACATAGATGCTCAAAAGTTTGCGCCGAAGACTTCCTCCTCTGTAACGAAGTCAGTGTAAGAGGCACCACCAACAGCAGCAGCACCATCATCATCATCATCATCATCATCATCATCATCATCATCCTCATCCATATCCTGAGGCTGGGGCGGCTGCACCGGGGGAACACAACACGCCATCTCCATGTAAGGCACAGCACAAGGGGGAGGAGGAAAAACTACCGCCATATCCGGGTCCTTACGGTGCATCCACTCTGTCATGTATGCCATCCAGTGCATCATAGTGTGCTCCGTAGTAGACAGAGGCGCAACCGCTACGGAAGAGGACTAAGGGGCATCCACAGGGCATGTAGGAATAGAGGCAGGAGCAGTAGTTGGTGGAGGAAACTCATTAGAGGGCCTACGCCTCTTAGAAGTAGACGATGTGAGCATCTTCACTGCTATATGATCCTTCATCTTCAATAACAGCTCTGACTTGTCCCATACTACCCCTGCTCGTCTGCATAGTTCTGTAATCAGAGTAGGGTGTGGCAGACCAGCATTTCTTCTATCAATAGCAAACCGGATAGAGTTGGAGATGATTGCCCCAATATTAATTGGGAGCCCCTTCATGATACAGTACACGAACACAACTCTCTCGACAGTAACCCGATTAATACCCACGGAAGGAAGTAAATTAGCACAAACTAGATATAGCCAAACCTTAGCCCGGGTCTTGAAGGTGGTCTTCATCAAATTCACGGGCTTGTTATTATAACAGATCTAGGAAGCCCCATCAACACACAATGTTTGCAATATCTCATTCGGGTCAAACCTTGGTAGAAGGTTGTAGTATTCGTTCGAAGTTTCTGCCAACAAGCCATACACCTCGTTAATCACCGCTGCGTTAAACGGTACCCATTTGCCCCTTACCCAAATAGATGTACCTTCTCGATCAGGGGCGTTAGCATAGAACTCTTGGACTATAGAGACCACTGTATTGCCCGGTGCTTGAATCAATTTGTTCCAATTTCGAGCAGCTATAACTGTATCAATGCCCAACTCACACTCCTCAGTCATTAACGTTATCCCCCTCTCAGGAATAAGATGCCTATTGGAATGAATAATAGTGAGTCTCTGTTTTGCATTCGCTATAGGGAATCTATTCCTATCAGATGGAGGGGGCGGAGGTGCTTGTGTTGCTTTCTCTTAGAAGCCAACATTTTCATTTTTGGAGGCCTACAATTACAGAGATGAAGAGCAAGGAAAACAACAAGAGTCTTATATAATAACACATCAACCATTCAATGAAAAAGTCTCAACATATGGCTCTAATACATGGTCTAAGAGTTATAACATCAAGCTCATTCAATACGCATAAAACATTGAATCTTGTATTGGTTGTGATGAAAAGACACCGCATTTCATGAAACAACACATCTTAAAGCATTAGACTACTCATGAATATGGATGTGAGCAAATTTTAGTACACAAATGAATCGAATAAGAGGCATTTTTAAAGTCAAGAAGAGAATAATATGAACTTGTGAGAAAAATCACCATGAAAGCTTGAGATAACACACTAAACATTCTTAAATCATCTAAAACTTAAATAAATTCAAGAAACTAATGAGAAATCACAGTAAAACACTTACATGATAACTGAAAAAGGATGAGAAGCTTGAAAACTTGAAGATGAATCTCAAAAGCCACACAAACTCTCGGATTGTCACACAAAACTGAGCAAAATGACCACAATCCAAGCTTTAAAGGACGCATGGACCGCGTTCTTGCTTTATGGATCGCGGTCCATGTGCCTATTTCATGTATTTTTGGAGCAACACGAACTGGTGACCACGGTCCACAATTTTTCACTGTGAATGAGGACCGCGGTCATCAGTATGATGTTCAGAATCATTGTTCTGTGGATTGCGGTTAGTGAAATTGCTTACACTGGTGACCGCGGTCCTTGTGTTTCCTTACAAAACTAGTATTCTGTGGACCGCGGTCTTCAGATTAAGGACCGCGGTCTATAGTGTTATATTTTGTATATTGTGTTTGTGACCGAGGCAACATATCATGAACTGCGGTCTACAGTTTTATGGACTCTTTTTAGTCAATTGTAAGTGCATAAACACAATTTCTCTATGAAAACTAACAAACTTAACTAAAAAATATAATAATGCAAACTCCTATGGTGGGTTGCCTCCCACTCAGCGCTAAGTTTAACGTCGTTAGCTCGACGAGGATATGCTGCTTCAATTATTGAGGAGAACCGTCTCCGCTATCTGTTTTGGACCACTGTAGAAGATCTTCAGTCTTTGGCCATTCACCTTGAACTTGTGACCATCCACCAGGCTTTGCACCTATATTGCTCCGTACGGGAAGACTTGAGTTACTAAAAACGGTCCCGACCATCGAGATTTAAGCTTACCCGAAAACAAACATAGTCTTGAATTAAAAAGAAGTACTTGCTGCCCAGGTTTGAACTCCTTTTTCTCTATGATATGATCATGCCATTTCTTGGCGCGCTCTCTATAGATGGTGTTGTTCTCAAATGCTTCTCTGTGAAATTCTTCAAGTTCTACGAGCTGCAACAACCGGTTTTCACCATAAGCCTTCCCGTCGAAATTTAACTTTTTTATCGCCCAATAGGCTCTGTGCTCTAGCTCACAAGGCAAGTGACAAGATTTCCCATATAGTAATTGATAAGGAGACATACCTATGGGTGTTTTGAATGCTGTCCTATAGGCCCACAATGCATCATCTAACTTGAGTGCCCAGTACTTGCGATTTGTACCAATCTTTTTTTTGTAGAATTGACTTGATTTCCCGATTGGACACTTCAGCTTGCCCGTTAGTTTGAGGATGATAAGGTAGGGCAACCTTGTGCCTCACGCCATACTTAGTTAGAAGGTTGTTGAAGACTTTGTTGCAAAAATGTGTTCCTTAATCACTCACAATGGCTCTAGGAGTGCCAAAACGGGAGAAGATATTTCTTGTAAGGAATTTAAGGACTACTCGTGCATCATTCTTTGTTGTGGCCACAGCTTCCACCCACTTGGAGATATAATTAACTGCTAACAAGATGTATGGCTTGCCATCTGATGGTGGAAATGGCCCCATAAAGTCAATACCCCACACATCAAACAATTCCACTTCCACAAATGATGTAAGAGGCATTTCATTCTTCCTGGAAATGTTTCCTTGCTTTTGACATGCTTCACAAGTCATAACAAACTGATAGGCATCTTTTAACATGCTTGGCCAATAAAACCCACTCTCAAGGACATGTCTAGCTGTTCTTTGATGGCTATAGTGACCACTATGAGGTGAAGCATGGCAATCATGAAGAACTTTGTTAATTTCATGATCAAGAATGCAACGACGAATCACCTCATCAGCACACCTTCGATAAAGAAAAAGATCACCCCAAAGATAGAACTTACTTTCATGTATAAAACGTTTTAACCGGCTCTGAGATAGATCTGGTGGTGTTACGCTTGTGGCTTTGTAGTTAGCAAAATCTGCATACCATGGAAGGATGTCATTTGCTGCCAAGAGACGCTCATCTGGGAAGACTTCCACTATCCCCTTTGAATTAAGATTTGCTTCATTTGACAGGTGAGACAAATGATCAGCCACAACATTTTCTGTACTCTTCTTGTCTATTACTTCAATATCAAATTCTTGCAGAAGCAAGATCCACCTTATTAATCTTGGTTTGGCATCCTTCTTAACAAACAACTGTCTGATTGCAGCATGGTCGGTGAAAACCTTGACATGTGAGCCCACAATGTATGATATGAACTTGTCACAAGCAAAAAAAACAGCTATCAACTCCTTTTCAGTGGTTGTGTAGTTCTTTTGAGCATCATCTAATGTTTTTCTTGCATAATAAATGGCTCTAAACATTCTATCACGCCTTTGTTCCAAAACTGCTCCTACTGCATAATCACTAGCATCACACATGATTTCGAATGGTTCCCCCCAAACTGGTGTTGACATTATTGGAGCAGTTGTCAATGCTTCCTTAAGTGTGTTAAAAGCATCAACACACTCAGCTGTGAAGATAAATTCCGCATCCTTTTCCAACAACTGGCATAAAGGACGAGTGATATGGGAGAAGTTCTTGATAAATCTTTGATAAAACCCTGTGTGCCCCAAGAAGCTCCTCACCTCACGCACTGTTGTTGGTGGTGACAGATTTTCTATGGCTTGAATTTTTGCTTTGTCAACTTCTAGGCCATTAACAG
>JAJIYU010007979.1:0-18525 GCA_030144865.1 Tinospora cordifolia | reverse complement strand
AATTGATCTCTCTCCCAAGATCTGGAACACAGAGGTTAACCCCTTTCGGTCTAATTGACAACTGTTAATAAATAAATGTTTGAAACGCCTAATGGATGATAAGTGTTTGCACGTTCAGTGTTTAGTTTAAATAATGCTATGGATGTACTGTGTATGATCCACTGGGCTCTTGAGCTCACCCAATCATTTTTTTTTTCAGGAAATTATTGAAGACGATGCCTCTGCAGATCAATGTAAATTAATGACAGTGTACAGGATAGTAGAAAATGATGTGTATTGTAGGACTTGATTATGTCAGTAATATTTGTATTATCAAAAGATGTTTATGGAGCCCACAAAATTATTTATAACTCTGATAATGAAGCAATGTTTTCATATTATTGTATTTAAATTTTATCCCTTGGATATGAACTGTTGAAATTAACAGATAAATGAGGAAAAGAAAAAGTAATATCCCCAGCTCTCAGATAGAAAGTAGGACTGACTGCACTCGGGAGAAATGACGTCTCAAGCTACGAGACAACCACGTCACCTATGACGTATGTGATAGAGAGAAAGAACGGGAGCTGGGGGTGTTACATTTTTCATAACAACCTTCTTCATTTATTTTGGCTAACCTCGTCGAGCAAAGTTATGCAAATCAATAATTTTTTTTCCCATCTCATCATCTATTTCAATATTAGTCAAAACTTGCACAATCTTATTTATAAACATGCTTATACTTAATTGAGTCGATCTTTTGCACTATTTATAAGTAAGGGTGTATATGAGTTAGGTAAGACCGAAACCCAGTCTAAATTGTTTAAGTTCGATTTGGTTAGATCTATTTGATTGGATTCAATTTAAACCTTGTAGTTGACATAAGATTTATTGATATATGAACTTTTGCTATCCATTTATTCTTTAAATCTGTTAGTAATTTTTTTACTATTATTTTATAATATTTTACATTAATAAATAGCTCGTTTGACTATTTCAAATTATTGGATACAAATAGTGTTTTGCAAAAATGTATGGATTGAGCTTCTATAGATTCATACTGCATACATATAATTGTGGTAAAAACTTAATTAAATTATATTAGATAAGAATTATATATATAATGCCTAGTGCAAATATCATCAAATTATATATATTATTAGATATATTATATACACAATTTTATAACTTATTGAACTCAATTCAAGCTAATCCAAAAAGTTCGATACGGTTAGATTGATAAACACCATTAGCTATAAGAGTTTTTTGAAAATTGCTTTAATATTATTTTATTTTGTTGTATATTATATGGCTGTCAATTTAAATATTGTTTGATAACTTTAAATCAAACCTTTATTTTTTTTTCAAAATCTAATTAAAATAAAGGATGGTTTGTGATTTGTCAACCACTAAATTGAAATGGAGGGTCACATTTGACTTACAAGTGGAAAAGTCAACTAAACTTAAGCCTTTGGCCCATAATCAAGGCTTTTTATTTGGTTCTTGTTATACCACTCATTAAATTTACTAGAACTTTTTTAGTGAAATATTAGACAAAATAATTCAACCTAACTTGGCTACACTAGATGATTTTATACTTTATAGTAAAGTCGTCCTATATAGACTGTCCTTTTTGAGACCAGGCTGGACTTGATGCACCAAGTCACCAACTATACTATCTATCATTTTCTTTATTTTCTTTCTAACTCCATTTCTTTTGATTTGATGTACAACCTTTTTGATTTGGAGATCATTTGATGAACATTAATAATGCCATTAAATGCAAATATTAAGTATAACAATTGATTTACAGGGTCTCCTTTCAAAATTTTTTTAAAGACTTTCTCACGATATATTACTGGGTCAACTTTACGTAACGTGGGAGCTCTCCCAATATATATATATATATATATATTTTATATGCAGGGCTCGAACTTGAAACCTTCAGTTCAAGGATATAGTCTCGTCCATTCAGTCCAACCTCTCTTGTTCTATTCAAACTCTTGATGTTCCTCATTATTTCCTATCCATTTTGTGATTTTATTGATGTTTTAATTTTAATTTTTTTTTAAAGTCTTATTGCTAACATCTTCAAACTTTCTATTTGCAATTATAATAAAAGAAAATACTTAATTGATTTTTATAACTATATTTTTTTTATGTAATTTTAACAAATTAATATGACTATTAAATAAAATAATAATATATATATTGATTATAATGGGTTATAAATAATGTACTTGCATTAAAGTATAATTAATAGTTGATTTAACAATTTATATTTAAATTTATAATTTCAAGGTATGTCTTCATTTATTTAATAATTATAAATGCTATACTTATATAAAAATTTAACAATGTTCGTAATTGAATCAACTAATAATGTGCTTGATTAGTGAAAAAATAAAATTTTATTAAAAAAGTATGGTTTTTTTAATAAAATTTTATTTTCTTATATTTGTCTAACAAAATGAGGTGTAAAAAAGATTTTAAAAGATTTTCCTAGACCGACATATTTTCTCACTGAAATGTATTCACCAAAGGAAGTGAGAAATTAAAATAAAATTTTCTCGTAAAAATTTGTTGTTTCCTAACTTAAAAAAATAACTAATTAAAATTAATTTTTCCAAATTTTCTTATATCTAACTAGCCAATCATGAAAAAAAAAAAAATAAGAACATATTCTTGGATAAATATTATTTTCTTAACTAAGCAAACATGCTCAAACTCTTAGAGAGGTTACGAAATAATGTGCACTATCATTTGTTATTGTATCATTTGTCATACACAGTAACAAAAATGTGTAAAATATGTGTTGCAACTTACTAAAACATCATCTGGTGCACCTTGTCTTCTCCTCCTAACATATCTAGATAATAAATAAATAAATAAATAAATATTTTTTTCTTTGTTTTAATTTTTATTACATTATATTTTTATTTTGGTGCCAAAACGGCATACCGAAGAAATGAAGACCGGCAGCTGACGCCATTTCTAAAGAAAAAGATAGAGAGAGAGAAGACTAGAGAGCGAACAGCTTGGAACCTTTTTCATTTTTTTTTTTTATAATTTTTTTTGGCTGTTGGTTCTTGTGAGCTCAATCGCTTCAATGGAGACTGGTTGAGAAGATATGGTGCGTAGATTTTTTTTTTTTTTTTTTTTTTGAGTTTCTGGTTGATCCATTTTGTTATTTCTAGTTTTCAGCTGTTGAATCTTGTAGATAGATTTGACCATCTTTAAAATCTGGGATTTTTCGTCCTTTTCCTTGGTGTTGGAAGGAATCGGACGGATGTGGTCGAGAATTCGACAGGTTGTTTCTGTGATGGTGTTGTTTTAGATTGTTGAAGTCTTGGGTATTAGGGTTTTGGTTTGATCTGTTGACCTTGCTAAGGAGCTGAAACTGGAATCTGGGTCTTGTTCAGAATCTTGGATTGTGGATGGTTTTTAGAAATTTGGGTTGGTTTGGTGATTCGGTGGTGAATTTTGTTTTTTCTTTTTTGAAATTGTTTCTGTTAGCTGATTTATGTGTGGTTGGGAAAGATCCTTTGATCATTTTTCATAATTCTGCCAAATCAATTGAATTTAATTAGTTGCAATCTTTGAGGGACTTGAATTTTCAGTATTCTGGTGTCACTTTCTTGCTAATTAGGTGATGAGACATTATGCTTTTAACATCTTTATACGATTTTATTTGCTTGAGCATTTTGATGCAAGAATTTGGATCGTCATTTATGCTGGAAAATGGTGCTGAGAATGCCTTTGTACCAATGTTTTTGCTGGTAATCCATTTCATGCAATATTTGTTTTCCTGGTAATGTTGATTTTTTCCAGTCCAAGTATCTACTTGATGTTGAGACTCCCTGTTGATCCATGAATTTAATGATTTAGCATAGGTTTTAACTTTTATCTATGAGGTTCAGGGTGTCATCTGGCTAGGTTTAAAGCCATCTATCATCTAATGAAGCAATCTTTTTGCAGGTTCTTGCTTTCGTTGAGCGTTGCTGATCCCTAAAGTAAAAAAAGTGACATGAACTTCCGATCACACATACATTTTTTTTTTTAAATTTTGGTTCGAATTGACTTTTTAAAATCATACGAATGCTAAGAAGTTTGTCTGGACCACACTACCCTTCTGCATCTTTAAATAATAATTAGGGATTTCCTTCAAATTTGAAAAGGCTGTGATCTTAGTACTACAGTTCTATGCATTTCTGCTTCCAACTGTGTTGGTGAACTTAGATGGCCGTTCCCTCTCTGGAACCACACTGTGAAGGCCAAACTGACAGATACCCTTTATTGATGGAGCAATCAAATAATCAGAGTGATTCCAACCACATTATTGACATTGCAAGGAATGATGATGCTTCCACATCAAACTCTTCTAATGGAGATTCTCATGACATGGACACTCCACATACTGAAGACAGACCCTCAAGTAGCACACATACTTCAATTTCTCAACCCTCGCTTAATTCTGCCAATGGATCCAACACTAGGAGCTCATCATTCATGAGGAGAGGTGGAGATGGTTACAACCGTCATCGAAGGAGTCCTTTGAATTCTGGTTTATGGATTTCTATTGAGTTAGTAGTCACTGTGAGCCAGATAATTGCATCTGTTGTTGTATTATCTTTATCTAGACATGAAAACCCACAAGCCCCTTTATTTGCATGGATTGTGGGATATGCGGCCGGATGTGTAGCGACTCTTCCACTTCTATACTGGCGCTACCGTCATCGCAATAACCAGGGTAATGAGCAAGGTCCAACCCAAAGGCAACAGGGTTCTTCTCAGAGTGACGCATCTTCAGAACCTACTCCTTACACTGCTATTTCAGTTTCACGAGCTTCAGAAGATGATAACGGCCATCATTCAGTTTCTTCCACATGGAATGCTCGAATTTCAGGACTTTTGAGTACTAGGTATAGTCATCTTAATTGTTGCTTGCTTAAGATTCATTTTGTGTGACTAATGATTTGAATATAAGCTTAGGAAGCACACTTTTGTAATTGCAAGTTGCCAAGACCAATATGAGACCTTGAATCACATGAATGTGATGCTAGACAACATGCTTTTATGAAATTTGATATGAAACACTCGAAGAATTGATACACGGAGCTCTTTTGACATGTCCATCTGCTTATATAAAGTATCATGACCTTCTTGGCAATATTTTTAGTTCACATCTGTAGTCATATAGAAAGGAGGGTTTGTGCTATTTTGTAAAATGAGGTGGTTTATTCAGCCTACTCAACTGACAGATTTTTTCATTTGTATCTTATTTAGAACTTGATGCATCAACTTGTCTCCGAATCATAGTGATGCATCCTTGTGATGAATCTTGATATAAACGCTTGTGCACCAAACAATATCACTGACGTCTTTGTCATATCCTAGTATTGGATGTTACTGATTTAGGAACATGGATCCTAATTTCTCTTCAACTCTATTTCTGGTATTTTTTATGGTACTACGTGAGAGATAATATAGTATTTATTTAAAAATAGTGATAATGATAATATGGATGACATTACTTTTGGAAAAGAAAATGGGTTATAGGGATTATGTGATGGGGTTGACTCTAAGCACACAAGTGACAAAGGTGTTACTAAGTGTTTTTCCAGCCTATTAATTTATGGTCTTTATTTGGGTGCCAGTCTGTCAGAATTTAATCCATGCACAGATTTCATAAAAGTTGCTGTTGTTCTCAATCTATGTATTTACTTTCAGCTGGTTGGCTTATGCCGAGGCTGAGTTCTCCTTTTCTTCTTTATATGGAGTGTTATGATATGGGTTGTAGTTTGGAGTCTTATAAGAGAAGTAACTCTATTAACATCATGATACAATGAGTAGTAGGCCCATTAACAAAAGGGTTGCAATCTAGAAATGGAAATTCAGAAATAACTTTTTTAATCCTTTTTCTTTTTTGGAAAATCAATTGTTTTCCAAGTAAATTAGTAAAATATGAAAAAGATATTATTGGGTTTGACCACTTAAATGTGTTTTTTCACATTCTTAAATTATAGAATATAGAACAATATTCAAATCACAAACCAAATTGGGCCCTAATTGCTCCTTTCCCATGCTGCATCTTGGTAAAATAACTCAAGTTTTGAAAAGGGTATGACTCAGGACCCATTATTGTGGTCAAATAAAGTTTGTAAAGAGGCACATAAAAAGAGGATTCTCTCTAAGAATGTACAGGATGGTGGAATCCATGACATACATGACAATTGCTTGAAACTGATGATGATTTTAAGTTTGTTTTACTCTTAGTTATGTCTTACTTTATCTAGACTTAGTACTGTAGTTAGCCTGAAGTACCTCTATCGATGCCTCAGAATTTGACTATATAAATTCTCCAAAGAAAGAAAACAAAGCATAAAAGAAGAGAATGACTAATATGTGGCAGCAATTCACTAAAGTGAGGGGTATCAAGGAAAGAAAAAGATAAAATATAGTCTTAGAGATAAGCATAACTTTGTCTAAGTTCTTGGATCTAATTTTGCACTATGCTTCGGTGACTTCTCATATTCCGTGATTGGAAATGTATTAGTGTTTCCTCTAGATATCTTCTTGTAGCCCACACCCAAACATGAAGCTTGCCAAAATAGGTTAAGCCCTTGTGTCTCTGAATTAGGAACATGAAGGGGTTTGTGTCCAAGGTTTAGATTCTGTCTGAGGCTTTTTTAAATTTGTGTTGCAAAGGAAGGTTTTCAACTCTACATGGATTGATTGGATGGGGTATTGTGTAGTTGGAGTTGGCAAGCAAATTGAGAAGTTCAAGACTTTGTTCTGGAGGAGGAAGAGAGGTTTTTCTAACATAATTAGTTGGAAAGAGATGATGAATTGAGGGCTATGTGTGAGCTAGGGGTTTGAAGCTCTTGTGCTAAAAATGAGGCTCTCTGCTCAAGGTGGATTTGGCGACCTAATTGAGGGTAAAGAGTCCTTACGGGTCAAGGTGTGTAGCAACATTGATGGTCCTATTCATTTTGACAAGCAGCTGAAGGTGTCAAATTGAGCTAAAAGAAGCTCTTTCCGTTCGCCTTCAAGTCCATCTCCTTGTCTACCTTCCCAAATAGTCTAACTTTGGATTTTTGGCTAGTTTGGAAATTTTTCTTCTTGCTAATGACTTTTCCATGTATGCGCTGACTCCCAATCCTATCTTGTCTTTCCCCTTGCTCAGTGTAGTTGGCATGTTCAAGTTCCATCTAAAGCTAGGATATTTGGTTAGATGTAACTCTTAGGAAAATCAATACTTGCGACATAATGTAGAGAAGCTCTTCTGGTACACATTTCTCTCCAGGTTGTTGCTTTCTATACAAGGGGGACAGTGAGAATTTTGACCTCCTTTTCCTCAATTGTAGTTATTCAATCCTTTTGGAATGATGGTCCTCATTCTTGGGAGGCAGAATTAGATCATCCTGGTCAGCGATAGAGTCCCTATCGCTCTCACACTTACCTAATCTGTCTCTAAGAGAGAAAAGTAATTGGTCTAATTGCTAACTTTGCTTCAGTTTGATCAATATTGCTTGAATGTAACTCTAGAGTTCTTTTGGTTTTCAAGAAGGAACCAGTTGTGGGAAGAAGTTAGATTGCTAGCAAGTTCTTGGGTCCATGCTTCATCTCATGTCAATTAGATGTTTGTGCTATCTTAGGCGCTTCAGTAGGGTAGTTTATGTAACACTAGTGTATTTGGTTGGCTAGAGTAATGCTGTTGTTGCATGTTTTTTTAGTTATTTCTGGTTTGAAAATGATGTCACGCTCTGTGATTTTGCAAGTTTACTTTACTTATCAATACAAAACACAGTTTATTCCATTTCCATAAAAGAAAGTTGGGTGCTTTTACATAATGTCAACTCACCTAACTCAGTTGACCTTAAGCCTACTTTGTCAGACTTTCCTAGTTACAACTAGATGGGCACATGTTTGCATTCATAATTTAGCTGCATGAACTACTCTATTGCTGTTAAGTTGGTCCTGGTGACCATATTTGTTGATTCTCTTGCATCCAATAGTTACAATGAGCATTTTCACATTAAACATGTCACTCCTTGTCTAATTCAGTGGTAACTTCTGGTACTCCATTGTTTAGTTAGCTCGTTGTTGCAAGGACAGCATCAACCATCTGATTGCCCTGTCTAGAGATTCTTTTACCTTAGAGACTGTTTCTCCTTGTAACTGAAATAAATTCCCCAGTGAAAGATCTATTTGTTACTTTGATCTGGTTGACCAGTGGAGACTGTTTTTGATACTGCATACTGTTTCTTCATGCAATGATCTCATGATCTTTCACTTATTTTCTGCTAGACAATGTAGCATTGTTCGTGAAATGTTTGCATTTTTTGGGGAGTCTTGTCTTCTTTTTATCTGCATTATTGCTATTCTATTCTGAGCTATTCTCCCGCATAAAACAACTATTACATTTTCCATTTTTGTTAGAGTTTGTAGAAAGATATTCTTCTTCTTTTGTTTTACAATGCCTCTTAATCAAGGTGGTTTATGCTCAATAGGCTCAATGTGCTCGTGGACCACTTCAAGATGGCATTGGATTGCTTTTTTGCAGTGTGGTTTGTGGTTGGCAACGTATGGATATTTGGAGGGCACACCTCTTCTTCTGAGGCTCCCAATTTGTACAGGTTTATGTGATTCTCTTTGCATTCTTTGTTTCTTACCTTTTCTGTTGAGGACCTGACCTGATATGTGATTCTTCATGCAGGTTATGTATAGTGTTTCTTACCTTTAGCTGCATCGGATATGCCATGCCTTTCATTTTATGCGCAACAATCTGTTGCTGCTTGCCTTGTATAATTTCTTTGATGGGCATCAGGGAGGATCTCACTCACACAAGAGGAGCTACTCCAGAATGTATTAGTGCTCTTCCAACATACAAGTTTAAGCTGAAGAAAAATTCTAATAGAGGTAATGGAGATGTCAGCGCAGATGGAGCTGAAGAAGGTGGGGTTATTGCAGCAGGTACCGAGAAGGAGCGGACAATCTCAGCTGAAGATGCTGTAAGACTTCTTGGAAATTCTTCAATGCACAATTTTCCTATTTAAGGGGATTCCAGTTATTTGAAAATGTGGCTTGAGATTCTTAGAGTTGATTTAATATGTGGAATTTGGAGACTATTTTGTTTTTTAAAAGAGAAGATTTTGGTGTTCTTTTTATTTGGATCATATGCTTGAACTCAAATAGTTTTTTCTTTTTCCTTATTTTTTCTTTAAAATGTTTTATTTACTATCCTGAAATTTGTGTATAAAACTAGAAAATGACTAAAAGTTGTATTTTCTGGAAGTCCCAGTGAAAACTTCTATACCTTTTTTTTAATAAAAAATTAAAAACTTCTTTCTTTTGGAATGGTGAACAAAACTTCTTTATTTTGCATATGGTTTTGTGAGAGTGCATTCTTAACTACCCCATCCGCTAAATGGGACTGCATGCTGGTTAGCTGTTGTGAGCATGTGTTTATGAGTATGGGCCATTGATTGTCGGATTTCTTTTGGATGCAATTATGCGACCAAGCCCTTGTCTTTGCATTGTTCAGATGGCCATGGGATGATCGCGAATAGATTAAATGTGTGGCATCATGTGATGGTACCCAACCATTGCTGAGGAATTCTGCATCTCAAGGGTACAAGTTTATGTATTCTCATCAATATAGGTCATTCAATGAACTGTCTTTTGGATGCTTCCTAGGTCCTGGATAACATTATGTTCCTATGGTATGATTGACCTCATTATTAATCTGTTTTGCTTCTAACCGTAAAGATTGTGATACCCATTTGCATTGGTTTTTGGATTATTCAGGGGGTAGTCTGCCAGTGAGTAATCAATCATTCAATCTGATTTTGGTCCCTGCCATCAATTGTGTGAAAAATATTAGTAAAAGAGAGTATGAACTATCCATGGGAATTTAGATCTTAAATAAGCAATAATAATATAGATTCGTTAATAATGGCGGATTTTGTGCAACTGCATGAATAATATTGATCTTGTATTTTCTCTTTTTTAAATGCATTTCTTAATGTGGAGCTGGACCTTCAATTAGTGCTATGCTGCCTATGTATTTATCACATTGGTGATTTTTGCGCGGCTTTTTCCTGGTTTAGATTGGATTGTTGATCACGAGGGCACTTATGGTCCTGTGCAGGTTTGTTGCATTTGTTTGGCAAAGTACACAGACAATGATGAACTAAGGGAGCTTCCCTGCTCTCATTTTTTCCACATGGAATGCGTGGACAAGTGGCTGAAGATCAATGCCTTGTGTCCACTCTGCAAAGCTGAGGTCAGTGAGAGCAATGACAGCTTGACAAATGCACTGAACAGCCTGCGTCTTAGTGACAGGAGATCAGGAAGCAGGTCAGCCAGTGGAGATGCGTATGGAAACACTTCTGTGTTCTAAGGGGAAATAGTTCTCAAGCTTTTGTATATATGAAACCAGAGTTGCTCTTGCTCGCTTGAGATGCCAAGCTTTGGTAATTGCCAAATGCAAATAGCAAAGAGTCTGTCCTGTTACCCACTTGCTTTGATGTACCTAGAAAAAAAAATGAAGCTTTTGGTGCATCAGCCAGGCAACTTTAAATAGCTTTGGACCCATTCAGTTTTGTGCATTGAACTGGGCATTCAGCCGTCCCTTTCTTGAAGTAACAGCATTAAAAAGCGTTAAACTAAGAGAGAATTCAAAGTTCTATACAGTGTGCACTGGTTTGGCCTGCCTGATGAATAGGCTGATCGTGAAATGAGGGGAATGGCTCTTATCATTATATTCCACCAACTTTCCTCCATTTTCGGTGCTGAAGCGAATCAGGTGCTGTACTCAAATTGAGATCTATGTTAATTTTGTTTTAATTGCCAAACCAAGGGTTTATTATGAGCTATGTTGTACTTGTAAGTTGTATCTGAATTTGCTGAACTAGTCTTTTGTATTTAGGAATTAATACCGCATGTGTTGGAAGCCAATGGAGCAAATGGTTTTGCAACAATTCTTACCTGTTTGTGTTCTCTTATCATTGATGTTGCTCAAACCCATATGTGAATGAAATTTATGCGAGAAAATGTTTAGTAAGTTTTGTTCTGCTACACTTTCTGATAATCATATATCCTCAATCCCTTTATTTTTGGCTGCGGGGACTTGTACTGCTCATGCTTTTACGGAGAACTGTTTGCATAGTGATCGATCTTGTAAATCTGAAGTGTCAGCTTGATCAAACAATGTGAAGATCGAGGCATATCTTGGACTATAGGAAAGATTGATTTTTCTCATTCATAGAGAGATGGAGGAGTAGAAAATGTTATTATCATGGAGTTAAGATTTAGGGCAGCAAAAGCCATAGCCATGTTATTATTCTTGGCTAGCATTACAACACCACAACCAGTAGCCTTAGCTAAGTGAACATCCAGGAAGCTAAGAAAACAGCTAACCACAAAATAACTCCTTTCCCAAACAACTCCAGTTTCAGTCCATTGCTACTGCTTGGAGTCACCTTTGAACCTGAAGTAGCGGGAGTAGTAGTAGTAGCGGAAGAAGATGAACCATCTGATCCAGTACCTGGAGTTGGAGAACTGCTGCTACTGGTGGGCGTGCCTGCAGTTGCTTCTTTGAAGATCTTGGCATCTGGGGAGTCTGCTGGTAGCTTTAGTATAGCTGTAATAAATTCAAAAGTTATGGCAGCAATCATCATAAAATAAACCTTGTGCAATGAATATAACTGCTTGGTGAGGAAATGATCCAATATGTAACTTAACTGTTTCCTAAAACTTTTATAAAAGCACTTGTCAACTAAGGCCTGTTTGCAATAGCTTTTTCAAGGTATTGTTAAAGCAAAAAGTATTTGACTAATAGTTTTTAGCTTTTAAAAACAAAAGTTGGTGAAACTTTTCCCTCAAAGCCGTTTTAGAGAGCTCTCCCAAACAAGGCTAAGTGGCATGTTTAATGTACATTTTTAGTACTTATTTTAACCATGCAGCGTGTCAAATACATTGGATGTCCTCGAATCACGCAGCTGGACATGATCCTTGAACATCTGATATATATCACAAGGTTGTGGTTAAATCAAGTGTACTTTTAGTCAGTGGCTGGGAAATATTACATGGGCAGTCAGAGACTCTGGCATCAATATTGCAAGCAGTAGGCATTTGCAGGGCCAAGGTGGTGTTAATAGGAAGTCCCATGGATGGGTCTGTGCTCTCTTTTATAAGAACGCAAAGACATTTTGGCTTCTGGCTCTTCACTTTCATGGTGTCCTCACAGCACTGCTGTGTCGGCTTCATGGCACTTCCACTTACGTAAGGTATGCAAGCTGCGAGATTTGTGAGTTGATCTGCACAGTCCTTCTCGTCTTGCTCAATCGTCGCCTTTGACAAACCCAACAGAATTGCCATTAGAACGCTAAGCACCACCACCTTCACCATCTTCTACTCTGCTCTGGCTGTCTTATTAGTTGACTAATATGTTAATGTATGCCACCAAGTTACATGCACCAAAGTTCTGGTGTTTGGAGGGTATTTAAAGGGTCTTAGGTAGGTGAAATTCATGAGGTATCCATCTGTCTAAGAATTTATGGCTCTCTAAAATCTATCTAGTCAGAATGACCCTGAAATTAATAGGCAACATAAGAATTTATGAGAATATACTGAATTAAAGGCCATAATACCCTTGACATGGTTCAAAATATATGGTTCAGGTTAGGACAAGTCTGTGAATTGGGTCTGGTAGTAAAGGGCAGTGAAGTCATTGAGTTGATATGCAGAATGTAGTATTGAATGAGAGAGGGAGTTGGAAGAGGGTATTGAAGGATATGTGGCCTTGAAAACTGTTATGTTTCATCTCCCAAGGAAAAATTTAAATGCATATATGCATGGTTTGCAAGTTCCAATGATGGAAAGTGACTTTATTTCTTTCCATGGGAGAGTCTTGAACCCTGTTCATGAAATTTGATATCCCAAACTTCTTTCATTTCTTCCTCACATAATTACCCATCACCCAAATCTCCATCTAACTCAGTTTCATAACAAAGCCATCAACCCCAGGTGCCCATTATTATTCACCAACAATCTACTACCTAAGCTCGTCATAGTTTCCTCATGTAACTTGAGAAATCTCCAGCTTTCCTTGTCCACGTAACATGACATCCCAAAGTCCATATAACCATAAACTATGAAGCTTTAGCATTTGAACTGAAAGTCTTGCAGCAATACCTACTAGATTACAGGCATAACTAAGAATTTTGTACTGTAAATAAGGCTGAAGTTTCTTCACGCTGTTCAGTACTGATCTTGATCCATTGTTGAGATGAAGCTCGATTGTAATATGAATCATAAACACTGGACTGGAAGCAAGTGGCCTGATATTGCTCTTGTTCTTAATTTGGCAATGAATTTTCTTGAAAAACTAATTAATTTGAATTGATGTTGAAATGAATAGAGAGAAACTCATGTTAAGATTTAGAAATTACAGCAAACGGTACTCGAGATTAGTTGTTTTCCAATCTTGTTCCAGCTCTTCTTCTTCTTCTTCTTCTTCTTCTTGAAAAATATGTTTATATGAACTGATCAAGTCCGTGATATAAACAGGCTTTAAAGGAATTTAATTTTCTGGTGCAAAGTCTAGAACCTTGATTTGGAGAAGTTTTGGAGTTCTTTTTTTTTAAAAAAAAAAAAAAAAAAAACTAATTTGCAGCCTTATAAAAGTTTAAAGAATTTTTTATATATTTAATTATTAATAAGAATGATGAAAACAAGTATAAATAGATTCTTTTTACCTTAATAATGTCTAGCGCATGTCACATTATATGAGTTACATACAAGAACTGTTTAACATGTAGGATGAGATAAGATAGAATTGGAAGGATTGGATTAAAATTAATCTGATTCCATCCTATCCTATCTTAACACACCCATAGAGTACAAATATAAAAAATAAATTTATAATGTAAAAAAAAAAATATATATATATATATATACATAGTAAATTAATGTTATTATTGATATATGATATATATTATGAATGCATATACACAGACATATATATAGGATATTACATCATAATGATGTTCATCCTTGGAGTGAAATAATAAATTATTTTATTAGTGATATTCAGTTTATCATTTTTAATCACAATAAATAAAACATAATTTTATTAATGATAAACCTAAAGTTAATTACTTCAGAATAAAATAATTTATTATTTTAAAATTATTTTTATTCCAAGTTTATATTAATATTCATTATTTTTAAATTTCTATTGATAATAATATTCTTTTACATTTTTATGAAATATTCATTTGATTAATAAAATCAAATGCATTATTTTTGTTAAATTAAGTATATAATTTTAGTAAAAGTACATATTGTTAATTAATATTTTACTTTCGGATCAATTGATTATCAAAGACATCATGATATTCCCTAAAAAGTTGTATGAGACCATTGCGCATAATCAAACATAGTAATATATCATTTTCATCTTTATTTAAAGAATATTTCATGTCAAGAGCAACAACTATAAAGAAATTCTAAACTTTAAGAATAATAAATTCATAAAAGTCTATAAAACCATACTTATGTTCATGAGAGTCATTTTTGAAAAATTCATAAAACTCATTTATAAATTTATAAAGTCAATAAAAGCCTATGAACAATTTTTTAAAATGAATATTTATAAAAGTCCATAAAAATATGAAGTTCGTAAAAACATTATATATATCAGTATTTTGTTTTATAAACATTATAATTAGATTATTTTAACTTTAGTAAAAATATTAAATAGGGACAAGTTTAAGAAATCAAAAAGACTTCAGTTTTAATAACTAGAACTTTGTACTTGTAGATAAAATTATTTTTGTTAAATAAAAATAGAATTAGTAAAAGAAAATTTAAATTGTGAAAATATGTTTCTTGAATAGGACTGGACATACAAAGATAACTAGTAATAGTCATACAAGATAAAAAAAAGTGATAAATCATTATATAAAATTAGTTAAAAATAAAATAAATTATATGTAGTTAATAGATAATACAAAAGAAGAAGAAGAAGAAGTTGCAAGCTTAATAGAATAAAAGTAGTAAAAATTAATTAAATTAAAAAGTTTAATATGGGCTAGAAAAACGTTAAAAAAATAATTATGTAATTAAATAATTGATTATTCTATATAAATAATTTTGTACAAAACTTAAGCACTCTAGTAATTTACCTAAAAATGAATAATCAGTTAAATTAATATTTGAACAAATATTTATATGTACTATACATATTGTGTCTATAA
Organism: Tinospora cordifolia; assembly: GCA_030144865.1. Classification (NCBI taxonomy): domain Eukaryota; kingdom Viridiplantae; phylum Streptophyta; class Magnoliopsida; order Ranunculales; family Menispermaceae; genus Tinospora; species Tinospora cordifolia. Next base: position 3,280 of record JAJIYU010007979.1, on the reverse strand, counting down.
TATGTAAATAGGCCGCATACATATATTTCTGAAGAAGCTATATATACTATATATAAAAAATAGTAGTATAAAATTATATTATAAATAAGAGAGATAATACTAAATTAGACTATATAAAAATTCTATATTTAAATAAATAAAGTAGTATTACAAAATAATATATATATATATAAGTGAAATATTGAGGTTTTTTTACATGTAAATTGGTGTATGGAATGGGCTATTTCTGTTAACTTTCAGAAAAGGCGTTACTTTTAGAAAATAAGGCAATTTTCTAATTTTATTGTATTTTCTTAGATAGTTAGTTATTTCCTTTTCCTCGCCACGCAAGTTAGCCAACTGGGTATTCAGCATGTTTTTAACAACTATTAAAATATGAATTCCGCATTTAATTCAAATTTTATGTTTCTATTTATACAGCTGCTCGCAACTGTAGATTTTATTTGTACACGTACCAGCAGCCTGCTGATTAACTTAATTAGTTTTATTGATTTTACTTCTATTTTAAGAAAAATAATTAATGTATTGAATAGAAGTTGTTTGATTATCTATTATTTCCTGACAATTTCTCCACTAAATTTCCCAATGAAATTAATAAAAAAACAATGTAAATTCAATTAGAGAGGTTTCTTAATTAATTTGTATACAATTAGTTGGGGTTTTGAAATTTGTAAGTACCCAAATAACAAAATTTCTAACAAGTTTACAACTAAAACAAATGATCAAACCCACTCACTCATTCATTCACCATCACTATCCTCAGTAATTCCAAGAAACCAGATCGGATTGGAAAGAAAAAACTTGGGTGATAGAGCTTCCATGAGGAAGAACCTTCACAGCATTGCAAATATTCTTCTGATAATCATACCAAACCACCTCTCCATAGTTCTTCATCAACAGAATCCCAGCATTATAAAGATCCAAAGGAACAGTACTAAAGCCCACATCCTGATGGAATTTCTCTAAACTTATCGACTCCTTCTTAACCCAAACCTTCTCCTTATTCATGTAATTATTAATCTCCAATACCCAGATCTCCAGGATCTCATTATCAACACTCTCGTCTTCATAACAGCATAGCAACCCAAGCTTTCCACTATACTCCACAAGCTGTCTCTCACAATCTCTTCTCAGTTCCATTATTTCCTGGGGCAGTTCAAGCATTTTCCAACTCTCACTTACCATGTTGAATGCAAAAACAGAATTGTAATTATTCTCGTCGCATGATCTCAATAGCCAATAACACGTCGAATGGATCAAAACGCTTTGCCCAAGACCCAGGCCCAATACGGAATCCGGCATTGCATCCAAACATTGCTTCCATCGATTAACGTTGGAATCGAAAATCTCGCAGTAACACCCGATGCTATTTGTAACAACCCGACGGCCGGGTCGCCGCGAGAACCGAACTATTTTGTAGTGCAAAGGCTCTGATCTCACGACAACCATTGCGATCTCTTGCGTGCAATACCGGGTCTTCGGATTTGGAATTTGCTTCCATTCTCTTGTGGAAGGCTTGCAGATGTAATATCTCGGAATAGGCCACCCATCACTGACACAGCAAAGAAGGCCGCTGCCGCCGGAACGGGAAGAAGCGATGATCTTCAAATCTTTAGAAGGCAAAAAATCTAGACTTGGTGAGGGAAGTTTGGTGATATCGGAAGATGGGAAGAGAGCACTGTTGGAGATGAAGGCGTTGTAGTAAGTGTTGTTCTTCTGGGTCTGAATAAAATACCCGGAAACTGTTTCTGTTCTCTCGCAATGAAGCTTTCGGAAACTCAACTCGTGTGTTATGTTCTGCCAATCTTTGCATACCCATCTCATTCTACGATGAAGCGAATCGAGAGGAACTCTTGTTAGAATCTCGTAAACAATGTCCAATGGCAATACTTCTCCCTTGCCTTGTTCTTGCTGCGACTCCATGGCCTGTACTCGTTCGATTTCTTTAACCTCAAAAACTAGAGAGAATTGCGCCGTTTATAGAAAATCCACAAGGCTTTGTTTCTATTATACATATATATACGTGTATACATGCTCAAGAAATCGGGTTAGAGTAAAATTAGAAGTCTGTAAATCTAACCCAAACAGATTTTGAATCCCTATACAAAAAGGAAATAGGAGGAAAAAGTACATAAAATTTATAAAGTACCCATTCGCCCAATGATATCCTAATATGTTCTTCTATCATTCACCTTTCGAGCATTAGATATAAAAAAAAATGAGATAAGTTTATTTTTATGAAATAGAATGAGATGAGATATCATTAGATATAAAAAAATTTTAAAAATAAAAAATAAAAATTTTTTAATACGATTATTCAATATAATAAAATAAAATGGTGGGTCCAGATTATTTTTTATCTCATCTTATGTACCCTCATCTTTATCTTATGCTAGTTGAAACTATATGATATTATCATACCATTAGTGATTACATATATAGCAGTTGGGATTTGAATACCATATCTGTATTAGTAATAGGGGGTAAGATTAATTAAATATAATCTGAGAGATACTCAATTAGTAAGAGAGCATCTTGATGAATTTCACTTACACGAGAAAATAATTACATATTATGTATAAAATAGTTATACATTAGGTTAAAAAAAATTAATGTCACTATTCAAACTCAATATTAAGCTGGTGTTTAAGAACAAATGACAGAGGTCATGCAAAGCTCCCTTATTTATAGTTTTGTCGCATCTCAAATAATGATTAGTGTCATGATGTGCAAAAAGTTAGCCTGCAGCATACCATAGAAAAAGAAAAAAAAAGTTATAATGTGAATATCTACTTTTATATGACTATTGGACAATCAAGGTGGATGACATTCATTACATTATTTTTTGAAGCCAAAAAAAAATCAAATTTTGGTACCAAACAAAAATAAATAATTTAAGGCCAAAAAATAAAAATAAAAATAATCAAATTTAACATCAAAAATAAAACTTAGGGTAAAAATAAAATAAAATAATAAATAATAAATTTAGCATTAAAAATAAATTAAAAATAACACTTTAGTGCTAAAAAATAGCATAAACATAACAAAAATTGTTTTTAATATATTAAATTTTAACCTGCGCATTTATTAAAATGAACAAAAAATTAATATAAAAAAATAAATTAAAAAAAAAAACATTTAGTACATCATCAAAATGTCTAACATTCAGATTTGAATTGAAGAAAATATTTTAAATTAATTATATGCTTAATATGATTTTATGTCATATATGACGTCCATTTCTTTGGCATTGATGGCACAGATTTTCTTTTTTTTTTTT